>JAKUCV010005428.1:0-62369 GCA_028386065.3 Turnera subulata
TTACCTTGTACAAATAGGTCCTAACTTCTCTTGCTCTTCTTTGCACTTCAACTCTTGATCATATCTTCACTTGAGTACTTGATCACTTTGGTTGAGTGCTTGTTTGCTTGATTTCTTTTTGCTTCATCTTGGTTATGATCTTGGTTTGTCATTTATCAAAACCTGCAATAAGTGAACCATGAAGACATAGGTTCTAACATTAACCGGATCAAGCCTCTACTCGGTGATTTGATCGCCCCAACCCAATTGAGTTTTGTACCGGGTCGCCATATAACGGAGAATTCTATCATAGTCGAAGAGGTAATCCACACAATGAGACGCAAGAAGGGGACTTCATGAATAATGACCATCAAAATTGATTTAGAGAAAGCATATGATCGTCATCAATTCCAGCCATAATGAGTTTAGAAACTCAGAATCCATCCTTGTCGCTGCCAAGCATCAAAACACAAGCATACTATATTCAATCCTTTTAGGTAAGGCATATAAAATCCTCAATAGAAACCGAAAAGACTAAGAAGGTCGATAGAAACTTACCCAATCCGATCCGCATCTCCCGTGACCCGAATCGACCCGTCACAGCCTGAACCAACCAATCATGTCACCCTTCTCCCCCTAAGAAGCCTCGGGTAACACCCAATATACAACAATAACCACAAGAAAACAAATTAAAATCAACAGCAACAACTATTCGAATCGACAACTAAACTGCGCATTAACAAAAAAATGATATCGGGTCCTTACCTGTCAAAGCCAAACTCGGCTGGAACTCAAGGATTCATCGCCAACACCTGGAACCACCTCGAGCTTTTCTGGAAATTCAACCTCGTTGTCCGGGTTGCACCAAATAGCACGGGCCACTCATGACTAGGCTCATCCTCTGTAGAACCATTCTCACGCTTTGAAAGCACCGACGAGCTCTCGCACTGCCGGTACAAGTACAGTTGAAGTCCGACCTCGGCTCCACCATCTTTGCTCGCACCACCATTTGGTTAGAACCACAGCTTAGGTATCTAAATCGCCTCTCCATCGTGCCTGAGAGGAGACTCTAGTCTCTGTTGTTCTCGGTTTGAGGTGAGATAAACGAGGGAAAGAGGAAGAGGAGAGGAGAGGTATGGGACCTGAAATTCGGTATGCTGGTGTTTGTGTGTTGTTTGCGGCAGCTAGGGTTTCGTTTAGGGAGGTGAAGGAAATGAGAGAGGGAGAGGAGATGACTCGACGGAAGAAAGAGAAAACGAGAAAAGAAAATGAGAGGGGAAGAGATTCTTAAAAACCATGGGCCAAACCCTAGGGTTTCAACATGCTCAAAGTGACTCCGTTTAGACGTTAAGCATGCCCTACAACCAAGCTTTCCCCCCTATGAACCAAAATGCAACGTCTTCCACCATTTCATGTACGAGATTGATTGAAACTGTGTCATTTTTTAAGAGAATGACCCAAGGGACTGTGTTCCATGTGTAAAACACTTCCCTTTAATTTATTTCTAAACCACTTCAAAATCATTTAACAACTTGTGAGGACCCGGGCCAAAATTAATTGTACTCCCTTACCATATCCTTACACCTTCTTTAACTTACATCCAACATCAAAGGAGTCACCATTTGAATTTTATTGTAGGGAAAAATGCAGGGAAAAACTTTCCGTATGCATCAAAAACTTCTTAAGGCAACAAGTCATAACGAACTAGAGATGTTGGATTCGAGGATTCGTCACAGATGGGAAGGTGTTAGGCACCCATCCATGTTGAGGCGAAATCGTGTGTAACTGATGATCAAAGTATGCTTTGATGCAAGTGTGCAAGTGTGCAAGCATGGAAACAATACAACAGAAACAATAAAAAAAAAATAAAAGACAAAATAGAAAATAAAATATAATTGAGCTTGAGGGCTTACACCACGACAGTTGGGTTCAAAGCTCACGTAGTTCTTACATAGCATCATACAACAATCAAAGCATCAATAGCAGCAACATCATCAACAACAATCAAAGATCAAGGGTTTGGTTTTACCTCTTGTAGCCCTCCTCTAGCTCCTAGCGATTGGGTGTTCTCTAACCCGACTTTTCTTCCACTCCTTATCTCAATTTTGGGTCAACTTCATCTTCCAAAATAATAAAGAATACGGCCTAATTAGCTTCTGAGCTCAACATTAAGGTTGTAGATCTCTCTCTTAACTTTCTAAGCACACCAAGAATGCAACAATCTAACTTCTAAAACTCTAGATATTACTAATTTGCTGAGACTACATGCAACAGGGATTTTTACTCGGGATCATCGCTTCTTCACCACCAGAATTTCCTTTGGCCACCTTCTTCTTGCTCGCCTCTTGATCTTCTCTTGCTGCTAACTCCTTGTTGCTCCTCTCCACGAGATTTCTCCAAAATAACAGCTATTTTAAGGATTCCTAAGCTTATAGAACTAGGGTTTCTCCAAACATTCTATGCTTATAGTGTTTAGAAAAGAAAAGAAGATTATGTGTCTAATTTGTGTACAGGGTGGGTCTATTTATAGTATTTAGGTCCTTAGGGTTCGTCCTATTAATCTAAGGGTCGAGATTGGACCCCTAAATCTAACGGTTAAGAGCTAGGATTAAGAAAAGAGGAAAAAAAAGAAATTTTCCCGAAACTGGAAGTGATGACCGCCAAGAGCTAGCGGACATGCTTCCTTGACCGCCCAGACCTAGCGGTCATGTCACTATGATAGCCTGGGCCTGGGTACTGTTCCAGTTCTTTTCCCTTTTTTCCCTTTTTCCTCTTTAATTTAACTTTTACTTGTTTTCTACGCCCTCTAGAATGTTCTCTAACCCAGAAACACTCCTAACTTGTAGCCTACACCCTAAATTTTCCTATTTATCAACCACACATCAAATTTTACCTTTATTCTACTCACTCTACCATAGAAATAAAAAATAGGAAAAAAATATAATTTAATTCTAAATTTCTACAAAAATTAGAATTTAAGTTAGCTGCAAGTAATATATTTAAACTAGTACACATCCCGTGAGTTTGACGGGTTTGTCTTGTCTTTTTAAATTTAGCATATAAAAAATAGCATAGAATATTGATATTTTTTCTTCAAAAATTTAAACATAATTTAATTAGTTACATAAAATAATATAGGAAAAATAATGATGAAAATGTATTAAAAAATACAATCAATATAAATATAAAAAATTATACCCCTCGAATGATTGCCGAGAAGAAATAATACCCACTTGTGTAGTAGGAAAACTTACAAATAAGGGTATTTTTTTAGAGAATAAATTATGAAAAAATAGTATTACTAAGACAGAATATATTTAGATAGAAAAAGTTGACGCCCAAAAAAAAAAATATATGTTAGAAGCTATTCAAATCATCTTGTCATTTTTTATAAAAACAATTAAAAATAATAATACAAAGAAGATGATATTATCGACATCTTATGAAGCGCCCCGACCCGTATTTACCTTACATAGTAAACACGTGCCAGAACTATTCTTATTAACAGCTTAGGCTGCACAGCGCAGTAAAATACTACGCAGGAAATCCAAACACAACAGCACACCGTCTTTTACAGTTGTCACCCATACTCGGGGACCATTATTCAACGGCACACAGTTCACATTATACAACAGCAACAGAGAAAAGAGCAAGCAATCACAGCAGCGGAATTATAACACAGCAACATATACAACAGAACAGCAGCGGAAGACTCTATGTATATGCAGCGGGGTATGGATCCGGAGTCAGGTGGAGAAGAAAGCAACAGCCATCGAACGTCGTACTGAACTACGAAGCAACTAAACCTACGGGATGAAACCCCACAGGCGAGGGGTGAGTCCGAAGTGCTCACCGACGAAGGATAAACAGAGATATATAATCAACCGTAATACTTTTGAAATAAGTACAGACAATCACAACACAAGGAATCTACCATAAAACAACTAAGCCAAGACCAAAAGAATGCTTATTATTATTATTACCAATTTTATCTTCCAGGCCCCGTCACTGGACAAGCTAGGGTCGTACCTGGTTATTAACTAATTCTGGATGCCAGGCCAAATCACAATCTGGGATCAACATCCCAATCACAACCAATCCGGGATCAACATCCCAATAACAACAAATCCGGGATCAACATCCCAATAACAATATCATTCGGGATCAACATCCCCAACAACCAAACCAAACCGGCCATGACACCACAGAACTAGCTTCTAACCATCTAGTCGTACCATTACTTTCCACGTGATAATTAAATCATCATCTTAAATTCCAGTCCAAAACCATTACTCTTTCATCAATTATCCAATTTTCTATTATCTCAGATTAATCCACAGACTCAATCTCTTATCACAATCTCATATCACTAGTTATTCAAAATTGACAGTTCAACATTATTTCCAACACAATATACACAAGTCCAACACAATCCAACAACAGCATCAACAATTCTACAGCAATCAAGTATCAGTCAATAAACATTTCAGCAGTTCAATCAAACAACAAAAATACACACACAGCATTACGGGCACATATCCAAGGTTATCCATCCTCACCTTAGCCGATTATCAGTAATGGAATTGTCCAACAGACTCCAAGTCCGGTTCCTCAGGCATCTGCTCGTTATCAACTCCTATATCAAACAAATAATATGCACACATAAGTGATATGCAAATGTCATGCTAATACCGTATACCGAAAAATTAATACTAGCTCGTCTCGCTTACTTCCCCGGTTTAATTCTCCGTTATCATCATCATTCACCATTTATTTCCAGTGTCAAAATAATACTATACTTATACCTATACCCGGATACTATTCTAGTACAATACCTACTTTGATAATACCCTTTCCATATATTTTTCCCTCATAATAACTATTTTATACCATATTTATATTTTTTTTCCAAAATCACATTTTTCTAAAGTATTACTTCTCAAAACTATTTTCTTTCCAGAGTTATTATTTTATTATTTATTATTTTTTTCCAAAATATATTTTCCAGGTAGTAATATAATTATAGTCATTTCTTTTTTTAAAAAAAAAATTCTTGTTCAGCCCAAAGGAGGTACTATTCCAGTCCAATCAATAGCCCATACACCCTAGCCCACCATCATATTCAGCCCAGGTGGACATCCGGGTCAACCCGACCCAACGCCTCGACCCGGTGGTGTGATGGACTCTGGTTGTCGGGTCGTATTCAACCCAAGGATCGCTCACCTTGGTGTGCTCGGCGGCGACGTGAAGGCGCGGGCAAAGATGGAGGCGGTCGAGGCAGCTACACGTAGGCAGAGATCGGTGGCTCGCTACTGCTGCTGCCAAACTTGGGTGGCTGCAGGCGGCGGTCGACGGTGATAGAGCGAGGAGGAGGAGGACGGCCTGTCGGGTCCTTGCCGTTGATGGCACGTCAGGAGGCAAAATCGGCCGGCGATGGTTGCGTCTGGTCGGCAACGGTACGGGGAGCGCGATGGCGTAGGTGGTGGTGTTGTCGGTGGCGGCGGCGACTGGTGGTTTGGTGGCAGCGGTTTCACGGGGAAGGAGGAGAAGAAGAAAAAGAAAGGTGGATGGTGGTTGTTGCCAAAACTACGTAGTTTTGGTGTTAGGTAAGTGTTTTTGCTCATTTTTTTCTGGTTAGCTTGGTAGATGAGCTGCAGAAGGAGGTTGGGTTTTTCCTGCGAAATGGTGAGTTGCAGAGGAAGAGTTAAGGCAAGGGAACCAAGGGCTTGCAGTGCAGAATGATTGTAATGCACGGGCAAGATACTGGTTTTTCACGGGTGGCACAGTCCACTCACAGGCTTCACAGTGGGTGGCGGCTGCCTCATTGTTGTGCAGCTTGTGAGTCGTGTCCCGTCTGGACCAAAAAATAACTAATGTACCCCCTTGACTTTATTTCTGGCCCGATAACTCTGGGTTAATCCCGACTTTTTTGAAGATTCCTGGACCCAAAAAATTCCAACTTGGTCCGGAAAATCCGCAGAAAAATCCCGAGCGTGGGATAGAGCTCGGTTTCAGAATCTGATGCACGAATTACCTAAGATTAATTTTAATAGTAAATAACTGTAAAATAAATTTTACGGTGACGGTAAAAATGTAAAAATTACCCGGGCTGTTACAACCTACCCACCTTAAAAGAATTTCGTCCCCGAAATTCACTCCGGTGCTGTAAACAGGTGTGGATACTGAGAGCGCATGTGCTCCTTAACTTCCCACGTAGACTCGTTCGCAGAGTGCTTGCTCCACTTAACCTTTACCATCGGTATGACTCGGTTCCTCAATTGTCTGACCTCTCGGGCAAGGATCCGCTCCGGCAATTCTGTGTACGTAAGATCCTCTGCGACCTCAACATCTGCTGTAGTAACCACATGACTCGGATCGGATCTGTACCTCCTCAGCATGGAAATATGAAACACATCATGAATCCGTGACAACTCCTCCGATAAGGATAATCTGTACGCCAAAGGTCCAACCCTTTCCACAATCTCATATGGTCTGATGTACCTGGACTCAGCTTCCCTCTTTTCCCGAATCTGATAACACCCTTCCAAGGTGCAACTCGGAGGAAAACTCTTTCTCCCACTTGGTAATCCATCTCACCACGATGCTTATCAGCATAACTCTTCTGTCAGTCCTGTGCTGCTCTCATACTCTACTTAACTACCTGAATCTTATCAACAGTCTGCTTAACCAAATCTGGACCCACAATCAAACGGAGACCTTCTTCATCCCAACATACTGGACTTCGGCATTTCCTTCCATAAAGAGCTTCAAACGGTGGCATGCCAATGCTGGAATGAAAACTGTTGTTGTAGGCGAACTCCGCTAAAGAAAAATACTGATCCCAACTCCCACTGAAATTAAGAGCACAAGCCCTTAACATGTCCTACAGTGTCTGAATAGTCCTCTCTGACTGTCCGTCAGTCTGAGGATAAAATGCAGTACTGAAACTCAGCTTCGTTCCCAAAGCTGCTTGCAGACTCTTCCAGAACTGTGATGTGAATCTCGGATCTCTATCTGAGACTATGGACTTAGGAATCCCATGTAGTCTCACAATCTCTGCAACATACAGTTTCGCCAACTTATCCAAAGTATCTGTCTGTCGGATGGGGAGAAAATGAGCTGATTTTGTAAGTCGATCGACGATAACCCAGATGGCATCATGCTGTCTCCGGGTCAACGGTAATCCAACCACAAAATCCATAGTGATCATCTCCCACTTCCACTCTGGCACTGTCAAAGATCTCATCTTTCCTGCTGGAGCCTGATGCTCGGCTTTCACTTGCTGACAAGTGATACACTTAGCCACATACTCGGCTACATCTTTCTTCATACACGGCCACCAAAAATGACTCCTCAAATTCTGATACATCTTGGTGCTTCTAGGGTGCAAAGTATACGACGTCATATGTCCTTCCTCCAAGATCTGACTGCGTAGGTCACCAACACTGGGTACACATAGACATTTCCCCAGCATCAATGCACTATCCTCAGTTATGCGAAACTTGTCTTCTTTCCCACTACGGACTGCTTCCTTCAGCTTGATCAAGTCGGGATCTCCATCTTTTAATTCCACAATCCAGCCTCTCAGGTTAGACTTGACTTCAATATGGGTCAACAAAGCTCCTGTCTCATCAACTGACAAATCAACTCCCATCTTCCTTAACTCGATGAGTGAGGACATCGAGTAGGTCGTGGAAGCATCTTCTAGTTGTCTCCAGCTCAAAGCATCTGCTACCACATTAGCTTTTCCAGGGTGACACTCAATAGTACAATCATAATCATTCAGCAACTCAACCCAACGTCGTTGTCGCAAGTTAAGTTCCTTCCGAGTCATGATGTACTTGAGACTCTTATGATCTGTGAAGATCCGACATCTCTCTCCAAACAGATAATGTTGCCAAATCTTCAAGGCAAGGATCACTGCAGCCATCTCTAGATCATGTGTCGGGTAGTTCTTCTCATGTGGCCTCAACTGTCTCGAAGCATAGGCAATCACTCGCCCTTTTTGCATTAGAACTGCTCCCAAACCAAGACCTGAAGCATCACAAAACAGCACATGCTTCACTCCTGGCTTAGGTACTGTCAAGACTGGTGCTGATGTCAACTTCTTCTTTAGTTCATCAAAACTCCTCTAGCAGACATCACTCCATATAAAGGCTTGATCTTTCCTCAATAGCTTGGTCATGGGACTGGCTATCAAGGAAAAAACCTCGATGAACCTCCGGTAATATCCTGCAAGGCCAAGAAAACTTCTGACTTCGGGTACCGTCTTGGGCTCCCACTCTAGAACAGCTTTCACTTTGGCAGGGTCAACCTTAATCCCATCCCCGGATACAACATGTCCAAGGAATGCAACTTCCTCAAGCCAGAACTCACACTTGCTAAACTTGGCATACAACTCTTTCTCTCGCAGCCTCGGTAGTACTACCCTCAGATGCTCCTCAAGTTCTTCCCTGCTCTTGGAGTATATCAGAATATCGTCGATGAAGACTACCACAAACTTGTCCAAGAACTCGTTCAGGACCAAGTGCATCAAGCACATGAAAATTGCAGGTGCATTGGTCAAGCCGAAAGGAACCACTGTGAACTCAAAATGTCCATACCGAGTACGGAAGGCTGTCTTCGGTATGTCCTTCTGTGCAATCTTGACCTGATGGTAGCCAGATCGAAGATCAATCTTAGAAAAGACAGTAGCTCCCTGTAGCTGATCAAAGAGGTCATCAATCCTAGGAAGCGGGTACTTGTTCTTCACTGTCACTTTGTTCAGCTGTCGGTAGTCCACACACATCCGCAAACTGCCATCTTTCTTCTTCACGAAGAGGACTGGTGATCCCCAGGGTGATGTACTAGGTCTGATAAATCCCTTCTCGAGCAGCTCATCTAGTTGTTTCTTCAGCTCTTGGAGTTCTGTCGGTGCCATCCGATATGGTGCCATCGAGATAGGTGTCACTCCCGGCATCAAATCGATGGTGTACTCGACTTCTCTGTTAGGTGGCAATCCTGGCAGATCCTCCGGAAACACATCTGGAAACTCCCTCACAACTATGATGTCCCCCAAAACCAGAGTCTGAGCTCCTTCACCCTTGACATGGGTCAACAAAGCATCTGGACCCAACGGCTTCATCCCAACATCCTGATTAGCAGAGATACTACATGTAGTAGCAGCTCTCCCAATACTTGTCAACAAAACCTTCCGCCTACCATCGGAAGTCAACAGCACTTCCTTGGTTCGACAGTTCACCATAGCACTGTACTTGGACAACCAATCCATCCCCAAGATGATATCGAAACCTCCCATGTTCATCACAACCAACCGTGCAAGAAAAACCTCGCTATCGTACGAAAGCAAAAAGTCTCTGCACACATGGGTTAATCTGACCACTATACCCGCAGGTAACCTAACCCTCATCAGACAAGTTAAACTCTCTCTCGTACAGTTATGTAGTATTGCAAAGCTTTGCGCAACAAATGAATGCGTAGCACCAGGATCAATCAAAGTATAAGCAGTACTACCAAAGACTGTAAAAGTACCTGCTATGACATCGGCATTCTCTAGATCCTCATCAGCGGTGATCACAAATGCTCTCGGCACTGCTGTACTCTGATTCATGGCTGACTGGGTCCTAGCAGGAACAACTCCACGTCCTCGGCCTCGGCCAACTCCAGAACCACTAGGTACACTGGCAACTGAGGCTTGCACCGTCTGAACAGGTGCCGTACCTCCAGACCTTCCCAACTTGGGACAAGCATACCGGTAGTGCCCAACTTCGTTACACTCATAGCACCTCACCTGAGACAGAGGAAGTCTCGGGCGAGCATTCCAAGAAGAAGTCCCTCCAGACTGAGTCCAAGAACTACCTCGGTTGTTGTAGTTATTATTGTTCCATCCACGTCCCTGACTCGCTGGCATGAACCGGCTCTGTCCATATCCTGACCGGTTCGCTGGTGTCTGGAACCTCTTGTTCTGTCCCCCAGAACTCTATGCAGCATTCCTCTTTCGGATCTCCTGTTACTCCCTCTCATTGCCCAGCCAAATAGTCTTAGCTCTCAGGGCATCTGTCAGCATGTCGTGGTAAGTCTCATAGACCTTGTACCCCATGACTGTCTGGATGCCATAACGAAGACCATCCCAGAAACGTTTACATCGGAGTAGCTACAAACTCACTGGCATAGATGGACAGGCGGTTGAACTTGATCTCATAATAATTGACTGTCTGTTCTGGTCCCTATTGCAGTCCTAGAAACTCTCGTCTCAGTTGGTCCTGGTATGCCTCAGAAACAAACTTCCTTCAGAACATCTCCATGAACTGGTTCCACAGCATAGTGATAGATGTCGGCAGGTCCCTGGTGGTAGACTCCCACTAATCAGCGGCATCTCCTCAGAACATGGCAGCGGCATATCTGGCCCACTTGTCATTCCTGCATGTCAACTTCAGCATAACCTTGTTCTTCTGTCTGAGCCACTGATCAGCATCCTGTGGTGTAGCGACACCGGTGAAGATCTCTGTCCCAAGCTTCTCCAGCTTCATATACACTGGATCCTCGACTGGTCTATGGTTTTCCTGTTCCCGAGCTTCCATAGCATCGATACGTGCATCCCTGGCTTCTTGCCTTTGCAGAATCTGGGTTACCACGTTTAACATCTACGTAGGGTCTCCCAAAGGAACATTCGAAAGGTGTTCCGGACCTCCCGCAACTTGCTGCGGTTGATCCACCGATACCTGATCATCATCTAGGTGACCTCCAGCATGCTGATTCCCTCCAATCGGATCCATTCGTAATTATATGAGAATGTATATGTATGCATGTCATATCATGTCGTGAAAAATCTTATGCATAAACAAACAAGCAATAATGCAATCTCAGTTATGTCCCTAATGACCTACTGCCTGCTCCGCTACCAAAATGAAGCGCCCCGACCCATATTTACCTTACACAGTAAACACGTGCCAGAACTATTCTTATTAACAGCTCAGGCAGCACATCGCAGTAAAATACTACACAGGAAATCCAAATACAACAACATACCGTATTTTACAGTTGTCCCCCATACTCGGGGACCATTATTCAGCGGTACACAGTTCACATTATATAACAGCAACAGAGAAAAGAGCAAGCAATCAAAGCAGCAGAATTATAACACAACAACATATACAACAGAAGAGCAGCGAAAGACTCTATGCACATGCAGCGGGGTATGGATCCAGAGTCAGGTGGAGAAGAAAGCAGCGGCCATCGAACGTCGTACCTGAACTACGAAGCAACTAAACCTACGGGATGAAACCCCGCAGGCGAGGGATGAGTCCGAAGTGCTCACCGACGAAGGATAAACAGAGATATATAACTGGTTCAGCCCAAAGGAGGTACTATTCCAGCCCAATCAATAGCCCATACACCCAAGCCCACACCCTAGCCCACCATCACATTCAGCCCAGGTGGACATCCAGGTCAACCCGACCCAGCGCCTCGACCCGGCGGTGTGATGGACTCGGGTTGTCGGGTCGTCTTCAACCCAAGGATTGCTCACCTTGGTGTGCTCGGCGGCGACGCGAAGGCGCGGGCGAAGACGGAGGCGGTCGAGGCGGCTACACGTAGGCAGAGATTGGCGGCTCGCTACTGCTACTGCCAAACTCGGGTGGCTGCAAGCGGCGGTCGACGGTGACAGAGCGAGGAGGTGGAGGACGGCCTGTCGGGTCCTTGTCGCTGATGGCGCGTCAGGAGGCAGAATCGGCCGGCGATGGTCGCGTCTGGTCGGCAACGATACGGGGAGCGCGATGGCGTGGGTGGTGGTGTTGTCGGTGGCGGCGGCGGCGGCGACTGGTGGTTTGGTGGCAGCGGTTTCACGGGGAAGGAGGAGGAGAAGAAGAAGAAAGGTGGATGGTGGTTGTTGTCAAAACTACGTAGTTTTGGTGTTAGGTAAGTGTTTTTGCTTATTTTTTTTCTGGTTAGCTTGGTAGATGAGCTGCAGAAGGAGGTTGGGTTTTTCCTGGGCAATGGTGAATTACAGAGGAAGAGTTAAGGCAGGGGAACCAAGGGCTTGCAGTGCAGAATGATTGTAATGCACGGGCAAAATACTGGTTTTTCACGGACGACACAGTCAACTCACAGGCTTCACAGTGGGTGTCGGCTGCCTCGTTGCTGTGCAGCTTGTGAGTCGTGTCCCGTCCGGACCAGAAAATAACTAATGTACCCCCTTGACTTTATTTCTGGCCCGATAACTCGGGGTTAATCCCGACTTTTCTGAAGATTCCTGGACCCAAAAAATTCCAACTTGGTCCGGAAAATCCGCAGAAAAATCCCGAGCGTGGGACAGGGCTCGGTTTCGGAATCCGATGCACGAATTACCATAAATTAATTACCCAAGATTAATTTTAATGGTAAATAACTGTAAAATAAATTTTACGGTGACGGTAAAAATGTAAGAATTACCCGGGCTGTTACATCCTATCATTGTTTTTATAAAAAGATAAAAAAATAAGTTAATTATAAAATAATAACTAAGACAGTTGTAAATGTATCACATGTCTTGTTTATATGCTCTTCAACTGCCAGCTCTCTTTTTTTAATCTCTCCTGAGTAGTGTCTCTACTATATATATATATACTAGTGCACATCCCGTGCAATGCACGTGCCTGGGATTGGTTTGATAATAATTATAATATTTTGTATTGTATAGTATTATTTATTTTATAAAAAATAAATTAAAACATAGTAAAACCTACTATATTAAAAATAATACAAAATATTGATATTTTTTTGCAAAAAATTAAAATATAATTTGATTAATTACATAGAATAATGTATAAAAAATAATGATAAAAATGTATAAAAAAATACAATCAAAATAAATATAAAAAATTACACCCCTTGAATGATTATCGAGAAGATGTAATACACACTTGTGTAGTAGAAAAACTTACAAAAAAAGATATTTTTTTTTAGAGAATGAATTATGAAAAAATGGTATTACTAAGCGAGAATGTATTTAAATAGAAAAATTTGATGCAGAGAAAAAAATGTTAGAAGCTATTCAAATGATCTTATCATTTTTAAAAAATTAAATTGATAATACAAAGAAGATGATCTTATCATCATCTTAACATTATTTTTTAAAAGAAATAAAATAAATAAATTAATTATAAAATAATGACTAAGATAATTGTCAAGACAAGAAGAGACTACCACATTTCTTATTTATATATTCTTAGATTGCCAGGTGTCTTCTCTTTAATCTCAACTGAGAGGTGTCTCTCCTATTATATATATATATATAATAGATGGGTTGCTATTTGGAGGATCCATATCTTGTTGGTCCATAATTTAAATTTATTTTTAACCTAAAATTAAATCATCTCAATAATAATGGGTTGAAACATATAAAGAGGCCATACAAATACAATACCCAACCAACACCACTTGTGGTGTAGTGGGATCTCTCTTGCTGTTTATCCAAGAGGTCATGGGTTCAATCCCAATGGTGGAATTGTAGGTGGTTTGGGATAGGATGGGGTTATGGGTAGTTGTTAGGATTTTGATGTACAAAAAAAATAAATAAAATACCCATAATCTATTAAAACATACTTACAAATATATTCTAGCCCAGTATTAAATCATCTCAATAATCACCAAGCAAAATATATTAAAAGCCCAAAACAACAAAATATGCAAGGGTAAAATTTTGGTGTTCACACAACTCAATTCACACTAAAATAATTTTTGATAAAGCCATTTAAAATTCATAAGATTTATGAAACTAATTTGAACAAACTTCAATAATTTTATATAATATAGGATAAAAGTATTTTGTTGGAAAATTTTTTAAGTTGTACC
Organism: Turnera subulata; assembly: GCA_028386065.3. Lineage (NCBI taxonomy): Eukaryota > Viridiplantae > Streptophyta > Magnoliopsida > Malpighiales > Passifloraceae > Turnera > Turnera subulata. The sequence goes on from JAKUCV010005428.1 coordinate 13,810, forward strand.
GAAATTTAAATATCCTTTATGGAAATTTTCAAATAATTTTTTATAAATAGAAACTTTAAAAATCCGGGGGGTTACAACCTAGAGAGCTAATGGACAAGAGTGGGCACTGATACGGTAACAATTCTAGAATTAAATAAGAATCACCTCTATTTCAAAGATTTTTTCCAGACCTAAATTCAATCAATTTAAAAAAAAAAACCCTTCACCCCCAAAACAACAAGGAATTGGTAACAAAGAGTATAAGATTGGAAGCATCTTAAAGGCCAAAGGTATTCGCACTGATCATAAGAGTTTGAAGCATCTTAAAGGCCAAGGTAAGTTGAATAAAAGGCATGCTAAGTGGTTGGAGTTCATAAAGATATTCCCTTATGTTGTGCAATACAAGCAAGGTAAAGAAAATGTAATTGTTGATGCATTATCTAGAAGGTATACTCTAGTCTCTTTTTTTAGTTTTAAGAAGATTGAGTTTGAGTATATAAAAGATTTATACAAATCAGATTCTGATTTTACTAATGTGTATGATGCATGAGAACAAGTTGCTTTCAAAAGTTTCATAGGAATAATGGATATTTGTTTAGAGATAATAAGTTGTATGTTCCTTCTTGTTCTATCCATGAATCACTTGTTAGGGAGTCCCATAATGGAGGTTTGATGGGACATTTTAGGAGTAAATGACATATATGGGGCCGTACTATTTGGAAAACACTCTTTAGGGGTCTGTACAATTTTCCGTCCCTTTTACGGGTCTATACTATTATTTTCTGTCCCGATCAAGGGTCCGGGGCAGCCCCCTTGCTGACGTGGACTGCCCGGCCAACACGTGCACCTTACGCGCCCCGTTTTCCCACCTTTTCTGATGAGTTGCGCCCGTGTGCTGCACGCAGTGTCCACAGTGTCAAGTGGGGCCCACACACGGGTTTTTATTCTGCATTTTTTTTTTATTATTATCCAGTTTCAATTCCGAATTTTTTTTCATTACCCAATTTCATTTCCGGAAGGGAAAAAAATAACCTACAGGACCAAAACGCTGTGCAGCAGCAAGCAAAGAACCCCAAAACCTGTAATCCCTCACCATTCTCGACAGAAAACCCCAATTTCAAAATGCAAACCCAATTTGGAGGAGTGGAACCCTAACCCCCAAATACCCACATCGAACCCCCAATTAAGAAACAATAAAAAATAAAACAACAAAAAGAGAGAACAAGGAGGCGGCGTTAATGGCAAGGTGATCGAAATTGCTCATGGTAGCCAGTAGACTCGAAAAAACCCGAAATGTATGGTAAAAATCCGTTCTTTAGGCATTTTTTTTTTTGAATTCGAAAAGATCCAATACATGTGTGGTTGTGACTGCGATCTGGGATGAGTGAAGAAGAGAGGAGGGGATGGAAACGCAAAAGGTGGCCTGGATACTAGAATTCCTCAATGGACAGATGGCTATTCCCGACCGGTTAGTGAAGCTACTCCTCGCCGACGCCGCGATCCCCGTCTCCAGAGTCGATCGGCGGCTCAAGAAGGCGATGGTTCTCCACTCGATCGAGGCTGAGGTGGAGAGTGGTTTGATCCCGGAGGAGCTGCTGGAGTGGATGGAGGAGCTTGACATGGAGGAGGGAGGAGGGGTGAAGGCGATGGAGGCGGTGTATCGCGGGGTGGAACCCTAACCCCAATTTGGTTTCGTGTTAGAGATTTAGGGGTTAGTGTTCGTGGTGGGTGAGGGATTGATTTTTGAGGTTTTGGGAATTCGGTGAATTTGGTGGATGAGCATGTTGCACAGCGTTTTAATCCATCTAGTTTTAGTTTTTTTTTTCGCTTCTTTTCTTTTCATTTTTGGAATTCAATTTTTTTAAAAAAAATTTCTTTGTAAAACCATTAAAAACCAGTGTGTGGGCCCCACTTGACACTGTGGACATTGGGTGCAGCACACACGCGCAACTCGTCAGAAAAGGCGGGAAAACAGGGCGCGTAAGGTGCACATGCTGGCCGGGTAGTCCACGTCAGTAGGGGGCCTGCCCCGGACCCCTGATCGGGACGCCAAATAGTTGTATGGACCCGTAAAAGGGACGAAAAATTGTACAGACCCCCAAAGAGTATTTTCCAAATAGTGCGGGCCCTATATATGTCATTTACTCGACATTTTAGCATTGCTAAAATACTTAACATCTTACAAGAGCATTTTTATTGGCCTAACATGAAAAGGAATGTTGAAAGAGTTTGCTCTAGTTGTGTCGCGTATAGGCAGGCCAACTCCTTGGTGCAACCTTGTGGGTTGCACGTTATTACCTTCTCCTGATAGTCCTTTCGTTGATATATCTACGGATTTTATTATCGGATTACCTAGGACTAGAAAAGGGCGTGATAGATTCTTTGTTGCAGTTGATAGATTTAGTAAAATAGCTCATTTTATTGCATGTCATAAATTTGATGATGTTACACTTGCTGTTGATTTGTTCTTTAAAGATGTGGTTAGATTCCATGGCATTCTTAAAATAATTATTTCTGATAGAGATTCAAAATTCTCAAGTCACTTTTGGCGTGTTTTATGGGGTAAATTTGGGACTAAGTTATTGTCATTTACTACTTGTCATCCTCAAACTGATGGCCAAACAGAAGTAGTTAATAGAACTTTAGGAATTTTATTGCATGCTGTTGTGGGTAAAAATTTGAAAGCTTGGGAAGATTGTTTGCCATTGATTGAGTTTTTTTTGTTAATCAAAGCATACATTCTTCAACAGGTTATTCTCTATTTGAGATAGTGTATGGCTTTAGTCCATTAACGCCTTTGGATTTGTTGCCTTTACCCTTGAATGAGATTGTTAATGTAGATGGGCAGCAAAGAGTCGAATTAGTTAAAGCAATACATAAGAAAGCTAGAGAGCACAATGAGGAAAAGAATAAGAAGTATGCTCAAAGAGCCAATCAGCAAGCGCAGGTTGATGAAGTTTGAGCCTGGATATTGGGTTTGGGTACACTTCAGGAAGGAACGATTTTCTAAGAAACAAAAGTCTAAGCTTGATCCTAGAAGCGATGATCCTTTTCAAGTGCTTAAACGCATCAATAAGGCCTATGGGGTGGACTTGCCAAGTGAGTATGGTATTAGTGCTATTTTTAATATTTCTAATTTGTCTCCCTTTGATAATATAGGTCTAAATTTGAGGATGAATCCGTTTGAGAAGGTATAGAGTGATGCAACTCGCCAAGGCAACAATAGGGGCTTGCCTATGCCGTTGGGTTCAATCACAAGGTCACGCTCCAATAAGCTTAAAGTGCAACTGTAGAGTTATGTACAAAGCTTTGATTTCACAAGAACTTTAAGAAGACGTGCTGATCAAGCCTGGGAAGAAGCTTAGGGAGATGCCTAAGTGTATGCACACATTGGAGGCTACAAGTCAAAAGGGCTAAGTGTTTTCACAAGCACATGGCGTGTGGATCTTATTAAAAAAATTTAGGGACTGCTTTATTTTAAATTCAGATCTGTCCCTGTTTATTCATTTAGGTTATGTTGGACTTAATTATGTTGTGTTCTTCTTAGGGTTAGCCTAGTCCTTGTTTAATTGGGCTTCCAAATTCATTCTTATTACAGTTAGGCGTAAAAATAAGTACAAAACTTTCTTTAAACCTTATAAGTCGACATCAAATTATTTGTTAATTAAAAATTGAGAGCTTTCTTCAAGGGAGAATTCGGTTTCTAACTTATTTTACCTTAAGGATTGACTTAACTTATCAAATAAGTTCTAACTTGTGGTGATAATTCGATTCTTCCAATCTTATATTCTTTGTTACCAATTCCTTGTTGTTTTGGGGGTGAAGGGTTTTTTTTAAAAAAATTGATTAAATTTAGGTCTGGAAAAAATCTTTAAAATAGAGGTGATTCTTACTTAATTCTAGAATTTTTACCGTATCAGTGCCCATTCTTGTCCATTAGCTCTCTAGGCTGTAACCCCCGGGATATTTAAAGTTTCTATTTATAAAATATTATTTGAAAATTTCCATAAAGGATATTTAAATTTTGGTACAACTTAAAAAATTTTCCAACAAAATAATTTTATCCTATATTATATAAAATTATTGAAGTTTGTTCAAATTAGTTTCATAAATCTTGTGAATTTTAAATGGCTTTATCAAAAATTATTTTAGTGTGAATTGAGTTGTGTGAACACCAAAATTTTACCTATGCATATTTTGTTGTTTTGGGCTTTTAATATATTTTGCTTGGTGATTATTGAGATGATTTAATACTGGGCTAGAATATATTTGTAAGTATGTTTTAATAGATTATGGGTATTTTATTTATTTTTTTTGGTACATCAAAATCCTAACAACTACCCATAACCCCATCCTATCCCAAACCACCTACAATCCCACCATTGGGATTGAACCCATGACTTCTTGGATAAACAGCAAGAGAGATCCCACTACACCACAAGTGGTGTTGGTTGGGTATTGTATTTATATGACCTCTTTATTTGTTTCAACCCATTATTATTGAGATGATTTAATTTTAGGTTAAAAATAAATTTAAATTATGGACCAACAAGATATGGATCCTCCAAATAGCAACCCATCTATTATATATATAATAGGAGAGACACCTCTCAGTTGAGATTAAAGAGAAGACACCTGGCAGTCTAAGAACATATAAATAAGACATGTGGTAGTCTCTTCTTGTCTTGACAATTATATTTGAAATTTCTAGAAAATATATGTTCATAAAAACTGATTTCTAAAAATAAATACAAATTTATAAATATACATATATATTTCCAAACATAAAATACTTTTCCAAACAATTATAATATCAAAATAATTATATATTTCAGAAATATAAATCATGTATGCCATATATATTTTCCAAAGTTAATTACCATAATTTTTTAGAAAAATAATAATAATATGTTATTTCCAGAAAATATATCGTGGTATATATATATATATTTTTTTTACAAAATTAACATAATAATAATTTTCAAAACAAAATATAGTTATATTAATTTTTCCAAGCATCAAGATATATATATTTCCAAAACGCATAATTTAAAACTTACTGTGGTTCCAAAATAATATATAGATATTTTTTTCCAGAGTTTAAATACCTTTAAAATAGCATTTATATATTTATATACATTTTTTTTAAATTAAAAACTGAAACTGGTCTCAACCCGGATCCAGACCCAGTCGCGACCCGGACAACACTCGCGGGTCACCCGACCTTACCTGCGGGTTCAGAGGCGGCGATAGCGCGAAGGAAGGACGAGCGAGCACAGAAGCGGCATCAGGCGGCTTGGAGCGGCGGAAAGGAGGCGCGGCGGCGCTGGAGCAGCGACAGGCGCGGGAGAAGCAGATCCGCCGGTCTGCTCGCAGGTCAACAGCGACTGGCGGAGCGTCGGCAGGCGGAAGAGCACGCGAGCGATGGCTTCGAGGTCGCCATGGCACGGCGAAGGCGAGGCTGGTGGTTGTGGAGCATGAGACGGCACCGGTCGTCCTCCCGTGAATAGTGATCGAGCGGGTGAGGTTGACGACACTATTCACTTCGGGTTTTCCTTTTTTTCTTTTTTTTCTTTTATTTTTTCCGATTTCAATTTTTTTCTCTTTTCTCTTTTTTTTTCTTCTCCTCTTCTCTTTTTTTCCGATTTCTATTTCTTGTTCTCTTCTTATTTTTCTTCTTTTTTTTATTTCTTTTCTTTTTCTCTCTCTTTTTTTTCTCTCCTTTTCTCTCTCTCTTTTTTTTCCTCTCTTCCTCTCCTCTTCCTTTCTTCCTCTGCTTCCGATTTATAAAGGTGAAAACAAAACTGTACAACCTGTGATGATCAATAATGCAGCTTGTCTGCATTATGGAGCGAGTCCAGTCCGGACCAGAAAATAACTGATACCCCCTTAGTTATTTTCCGGTGTGATTTCTCTGAGGATTTCGGGACCCGAAAAATACCAACTTTGGTCCGTAATATCTACGGGAAAATCCCGAGCGCGGAAAAACCCTCGGTTTCGAACAACGACGCTCGATTTACCTTGAATTAATTACCCAAGATTAATTCATTCGGTAAATCACTATAAAAAGACTTTTACAGTCCGGTAAAAATACCAAATTTTTACCCGGGCTGTTACATAAGGTTTAAGGTTTAAGATTTACGGTTTATGGGTTTAATATTTTAGGGTTTAGAGTTCATGGTCTTATAAATTTTTAGGGTTTAGGATATAAGACTAAGGATATAATGTTTCGAGTTTACAATGTAGGACTTAGGATTTAGAGTTTAGGATTTTAGGATTTTTGGTTTAGGGTTTAATGTTTTTAAAATTTAAAATTTAAAATTTTAGGATATAAAATTGAAAATTTTAGAATTTAGTATTTTTAGTTTTTGTATTTAGGGTTTAGAATTTACGAATTTAATATTTAGTATTTCCAGCTTACTACTTCACTTTGTATCCTAAATTCTAAATCCTAAAGGCTAATATACATACAGATATGCATTTAGTGTTTCGAGTCGCTCCTTTCTTATTTTTTTATTATTTTGTAAAGGATTAAAATGAAAATTTTAGAAAAATATAAGGACTAAAATAATATTATATATACTTATAAGGACTGAAATTTCTTAAAGATAACAGAAAATTTAACGGAATCATAGACGGAGACTCAATTGGTGTTCTTTTTAAATGTTATAGGACTTGAATGAGTCATTTTTCGATTTTAGGACTCAAATGAAATTTTGGGAAAAGATATAGGACTCGCAGGATTGTTATCCCGCCGAGAAAATGAAAGGGCAGAAGATAGAGCAGAAATGTGTTAATAGAAACTTGGGTAGTATCAAGATGAGAATACCATCTTTCTAAGGTGGAGATGTTCTTTGAATGTCATAACTACTCAGAAGAGAAAAAGGTGAAGCTAGCTACTGTAGAATTCCGTGACTGTTCTCTTGTTTGGTAGGATCAATTTGTTTTAAATAGAAGTAGAGATGGAGAGGATCCTATTGATACTTGGGCCGGAATGAGGAGAATGAAGAAGAGGTTTGTGCCTAGTTATTTCTATAGGGAGCTTGATCAAAAGCTCCAAACCTTGAGGCAAGGCACCAAAAGTGTCGAAGAGTATAAAGAGATGGAGATAGCCATAATTAGAGTTAATATAGAAGAAGATGGGGAGGCCACTATGGCACATTTCTTGGTTGGGTTGAATAAAGATATCGCTAATGTTATTGAGTTGCACCATTATGTGGAGTTAGATGAGATGGTAAATATGGCCATGAAAGTGGAGAAGCAACTCAAGTACAAGAGCTCCAGCAAGGCAACTTTAAAATGGTCCAAGAAGGAAGAGAATACCAAAGACAAGCCAAAAAAAGAGAAGAGTAAGACAGACCCCAAAGGTACTTTTAAAACTCCTAGTTCTTCTAGTTTTAACTTTGGAAGGCATAGAACTATTAAATGCTTTAAATGTCTTGGTGTTGGACATATTTTTCTCAATGTTCAAACAAGAAAGTAATATTTGTAGGAGGAGGGGAAGCTGAGTCTGAGGAGGAAGAAGATGATTTGGCTTTCATAACTAAATTGGATGATTGTTCTGATGTGGAAGTTGAGATTGTACCTAGAGAAATGGACTGCTTGTTATTAGGCGTGTTTTGAATGCTCAATCGAAGGAAGATGAAATTGAGAAAAAAGAAAATATTTTTCATTCTAGATGCCTAGTGAATGAGAAGATTTGTAGCCTGATAATTGATGGGGGAAACTGCACTAATGTGGTTAGCACGTTATTAGTAGAAAAACTAGGGTCGGAGTGTCTGAAGCATGCTATGCCATATAGGCTACAAAGGTTAAATGGTATGGGAGAAATCAAGGTAAATAAATAAGTCTTTATCCTACTCCATTGATAGGTTTTCTGATCAAGTACTTTGTGTTGTCGAACCTATGCTAGTCATTTATTGTTAGGTAGATCCTGGCAATATGATAGGTGAGTGTTACATGATGGTTTTAAGAATAAGTACTCATTTTCTATGGGATATCAAAAATTTGTTCTTGCTCCATTGGCACCAAAAGATGTCTATGAAGACCAAATGAAGCTGAAAAGAAGTGTGGAAGCAATGCAACAAAGAAGGCCGAAAAGTCTCAAGCAAAACATAATGTTTCAAAAATTAAAGGGAAGGCCGAGAGCCTTGAAAAAGGAGAGCAGAAATGTAAAACAAAAGAAAAGAGAGAAAGTGAGGGAAAAGTGGAGAAAGAGGCCTCAAAAGAAATTAAATTATTTGGTCCAAATGAGAGGGAGGGTAGAAAGAAACAAAACTTCTATGCAGAAAATGAGAGATGTAAAGATTGTTTGTGAGGAAATGAGATGCTTATTTGTACTAGGAAGCTTATCTTAATGAATCTGACCTTGACCCTTGTTTGTCTAGTATCGTTGTTTCTTTTTTGCATGGATATGGAGATGTTTTTCCTAAGGAGTAACCTAAGAAGTTGCCCCCATTAGAGGAATAGAGTATCAAATTGACTCCATGTCTGGGGTTCAAATTCTAAATAGACCAGCTTATAGAGCTAACCTTGAAAAAGCTAAGAAACTCCAATAGCAAGTGGAAGAATTGCTACAAAAGGGCACATCCGAGAAAGTTTGAGTCCTTGTGTCATGCTAGTCATTTTATACCAAAGAAGAATGGGACTTGACACATATGCGTGGATTGTAGAGTAGTTAACAAGATAGCAATTTAGTATCACCATCCATACCTAGATTAGATGATATACTAGATGAATTGCATGGTGCTTGTGTATTTACAAAGATTAATCTAATAAGCCCGGGAGAGATTAGTCTCGTGTCGACGAGGATACTCTTCTTGTATCAAAAAAAAATCTAATCAGTAGTTACCATGAGATTATAATGAAAATTGGTGATGAATGGATAACTGCTTTTAAAAAAATATGGTTTACATGAGTGGCTAGTGATGCCTTTTGGACTAACCAACGCCTCTAGCACTTTTATGAGACAAATGAACCATGAGTTGAGAGCTTTTATTGGTAAGTTTGTTGTGGTATATTTTGATGACATATTGGTCTTTAGAAGAAGCATTGATGAGCATATTGTGCATCTTAAACTTGTGTTAGATGCAATTAGGGTAGAAAAGTTAAATGCTAATTTAAAGAAGTGCACTTTTTGCATGGATCATGTTATCTTTCTTGGTTATATGGTTAGTGCTGATGGAATTGAGATGGACTAGACCAAGAAAAAGTTAAGGCAATTAAGGAGTGGCCGAGACCTATAAGTGATACTCAGGTAAGATCTTTTCATGGATTTCCTAGTTTTTAAAGGTGGTTTTGTGTAAGATTTTAGCTCTATTGGAGCTCCTTTGACTGAGATTGTTAATAAGGAGGTAGATTTTAAGTAGGGTGAGGCACAAGAACGTGCGCTTAATTCTTTTGGAAGAAAAACTTTATTTTGCTCCAATTTTGAGTTTACCTGATTTTACTTTCACTTTTGAAATTGAGTGTTATGTGTCTAGGATAGTTATTGGTGCTGTTTTTTTTTTTGTAGGGGTGGCGTCCTATTGCTTATTTTAGTGAGAATTTGAATGGTGCTCCGCCAGTCGCCGTTGACCCGCGAGCAGACCGGCGGATCTGCTTCTCCCGCGCCTGTCGCTACTCCAGCGCCGCCGCACCTCCTTTCCGCCGCTCCAAGCCGCCTGATGCCGCTTCTGTGCTCGCTCGTCCTTCCCTCGCGCTGTCGCCGCCTCTGAACCCGCAGGTAAGGTCGGGTGACTCGCGAGTGTTGTCCGGGTCGCGACTGGGTCTGGATCCGGGTTGCGACCAGTTTCAGTTTTTACCGCGATATATTTTCTGGAAGTAACATATTATTATTATTTTTCTAAAAAATTATGGTAATTAACTTTGGAAAATATATATGGCATACATGATTTATATTTCTGAAATATATAATTATTTTGATAATATAATTGTTTGGAAAAGTGTTTTATGTTTAGAAATATATATGTATATTTATAAATTTGTATATATTTTTAGAAATCAGTTTTTATGAACATATATTTTCTGGAAATTTCAAATATAGCATACGATTAATATATATATTTTTGATAAATAATAATATTTGGTAATTTTATTATGGTAAATAGTTTTATAAAAGTATTTTGGAAAATATATGTATAAATATGTTATCTTTTCCAGAAAATTATGGAGATTATATTTTGGGAAAAGTATAATTAATTTATGAAAATATTTTTAAAAGAGTTTTAATTAAAGTATGGTACCAAAATTATATTCGGATATACGTACAGTATAGTATTTTCGGTAAAAGATGATAATAAAGGATATGAACCGGGATGGGTTTATTTCGCAGTATTGGCATCATCGTATACCGATTATGTGCATTTATGTGAGCATGTGTTGTTGTTTTGTGGTATAGGTTTTGATATCGGGCAGTTTCCCGAGGAACCGGCTTCGGACCGGTCATTGTCTTCAGAGTTGAGTAATCGGCTAAGGTGAGGATGGATTTCCTTCAATATGTGCCTGTATTAATCGGTTATTGTGTTTGATGATTATTGCACTGTTGGTTGTTGCATTTGCTGTGGTTTGTTTCGGGATGTTATTCCCAGTGTCCTGATTGTTTTTGGGATGTTTATCCCCGTACGTTGAGTTTTGGATGTCTACTGCTGTGTCGTTTGGTATAAAGTATTAAGGATTAAATAACAAAATGTGATAGGGATGTCAATCCTCGGTTTTGGGTTGGGATGTCTATCCCGATATTTTGGTTAGGGATGTTGATCCCTGTGACTTGGTTTTGAATAATGATAATATAATTGTCACGTGGTAAGTAGAGGTACGACCGGATGGTTTGAGACTGTTTTGTGGTGGCCATGATCTGGGTTACTTGTGATGGGCATGTTGATGCCGGTTTGATTGGGATGTTGATCCCTGAGTTTGATATTGGGATGTTGATCCCGGGTTTTTTTTTATCTGGCACCAGTAACAGGTTGATAACCTGGTACGACCCTAGCTTATCCGTGATGAGGCCCGGAGAGATAAAATTGGAAATTGGATTTTGTTGTCTTTTTGGTCTTGGACCAATTTTGGGTCAAGTCTTTTGGTTTGGTGTGTTTGGCTGTTGTGCTTGTTTTTGACCTTGAGTAATTTTTAGTGTTGCATATTGATTGTCTATCCATGGTTTTGAGCACTTCGGACTCACCCCTCACCTACGGGCTTTCATCCCGTAGGTTGAGTTATTTGTGGTTCAGGTTTGATGCATACCAGATAGGTTGCGGCGTTATCCCTTGGACAGGACTCGAATCCATTAGTTTGCATCAGTGTCGCATACAGTGTCTTTGTGAGTTATTAGGTCTTCCGCTGTGCTATTTATTGCTATTGTTGGGCCATTGGGCCGGTTATGTTATTATTGATGTTCCCGAGATCGGGTGATATGTTTGATGTTGGGCCGAAGGACCAGATTTCAGATGTTATATTTTGGGTTGTTGAGAAAGTTTTCTGTTGTTTACACTGTATGCTGGGCTTGTTTGGTTGGGTCGTTACAGTTCCGGCACGTGTTTACTATGTACGGTAAATACGGGTCGGGGCGTTTCATTTTTGATAGGGAAGCGGGCGTTAGGTCTTGTTAGGTAGTCCTTGTGTGTTTGTTGTTCTTGTTTGCATAGCTCGCTTCATTGTTATTATTTTATATCATTTAGTTAGTGCATTATGGATCCAGTCAAGGGACGCCAGCTGTCGCAGAACATACACATAAGAGGTAAATGATGCCATAAATAAGCGGAAACATAAATATTATTAATATTGCTAATATTATTATTACATTGATAATATTATACAAAAGAAAGACAATCATCTCCTTGGAACAACGTTGACCTTGAAGCTATTGGGGTCATTGTTGATGTTGACTCTGATGTTGTCGTTCCACGAGAACCACATGCCGCCTGCGTTGTTCTGGCCAGGAACCTCGAACCGGTTTGCTGCAGGGAACCGAAGTGGGATGAGACCGTGATCGTCTTTAGGCTGCCACTGGGTCTTCGTGAGAACTCTGCAGTTCCACACCAGTAGTCGGGCCTTTGGCCAAGTTGGAGGTAATCGATTCATTCTGGGCATGCTTTGGGCAGTCATCGAGAGCTGGTAGTAGGTGCCTTGGTCCAGGAAATGGCAAGTGGACTCTAGGTTGAACTCCTGAAGTCTTTCAGAAATGAAAAACATGACGGAGTTGGCTGAGCCGTAGAAGGAGGTCGTCAGGGTGCCTTGGTCCTCTAGGAAGAACGTCTCTTCCATGGGAGTGACGAAGAACCTCGACGAGTAGAGTTCATCGACGAAGACCAGAAGAGGCATCTTGCCGAGCTCGTTCGGTAGTTCCTCTGGACGCTCATTGATCATGCTGTAGGCCAGCCGGTTTTTTCTGCCTAGGTTGGCACCTTCGACGAAGAAGACGGACGATGGAGCAGGCAAGTTGTTTCGGACGCATTGGTGTTTTGATTTTTTGAGTATGGTGGTTTCTTTTGCCTCAGCGTTTTGTTGCTTTAAGATGCTTTATGGTTTTTGCTTTCCATTGTTTTGCTTTTTATAGGAGAAAAATGTTTACCAGTTTTTCAAAATATAGAAACCACCTGTCCCCGTAAAAAAAAGAGAAAAAAAAAAGAAGAAGAAGGAAATAGAAAAGAAAAGAGAAAAAAAGAGAGATAAAGTAACAGAAAAGAAAAGAAAAAAACAGTAAAAAAAAAAGAAAAAAGAAAAAGGGAAAATAGAAAAATAGTAAAAAAAAAGAAGAAAAAAGAAAAAGGGAAAAGAAAAAAATAAAAATAAAAATAATAAAGTAAAAGAAGGAAAAAAAAAAGAAGGCAAGAAAGAAAAAGAAAAAGAAAGATGAAATAAAGATAAAATATTTTTCGGGGATAGGAAAAGTAGATTTTTTTCACAAAACTCCAAATCGTTTTCGATCTTCAAGATTTTGCTTTCTGAAAATTTTATCGTTGCCTCATTTATTACTTCATCACTTTATACGTTTTTCGGGCTACAAATGCCAGTGTTTTTCAGCTCTTTTCCATCTCACGACTTTCTATCGCCCTGGCTACCTTGGCGTTTCTTTTTATGGCTTTTACTATATTTTCCTGCTTCTTTTATCACATGCATTCGTGACCTTGTGGCTAGACTGATGAGACCATACCTCGAGTAGAGTGCATGTGCGATAAGCTTACACATGTTCGGACATCATGGAGGGATGCGAGACTTGATAGACATTTTTGGCTCATGCGGAATTTGTGAACAACTGGAAAACGTTTCTTTCGAGGGACATAGGACATTCTCGTGATCATCGCCTTGCGAGTTAACGGACGTTTTTTTCACGAGGGAAACAGACGTCACCGTTAGCTGTGCATGTCACGTTTCTCGGGATCGAGGATGTTTACGTCCGATATGAGCGCCGAACATGAAAACATGTTTTTGTTTTAACTTCTTTATGTTTTATTTTTGTTAAACGAGTTTTGCTTTTAATTTCTTTATGATTGAATTTTACATCCTTATTGTTAATTTTTGTTCTGCTTTGAGATGTTTTATTTTTCTGTTTAACATAAGATTTCGTAACATAAGAGTTTTATTTTGAAAAAGGGAAAAACTTGTTTTATTTATTCATAACGGTTTTACAACAGGGAAGAAGTACTCTATGGAGTTACATGCTTCTCTAGGTATTTTACAAGCTTTTGGATATTTTTCATGTGAGGGAAGAGTTCCGCGCACGCCAGTTCTATCTGCATCACCGCCGAGCTGACCTTCTTCAGTGAAGTGTTCAGTTGCGACAGTGTCTGTTGTGGAGTGCTGCTTTCAGCAGTTGCCTTGCCCTTCCTATCATCAGCATCCTTGCGACCAGATGACTCCTCCTTGCCGACAGGTTTCTTCCGCCGTCTTCGAGAGACCACCATGTGTTCTTTCAGACCGACGATGTTCGTCTTGAAGCGCTTCATTGGCGGTTCTTCATCAGAGCTTGTCGGGGAAGCAGTACCACCGATATCGCTGTTGTCCTCGGAGTCTGAGGTGGTTCTCGACCTTAGTGGAGAGTCTATGGCTGAGAGTGAGTGTTTCAGTTATGAGATTTGGTATTTATAAGCGGATGAGATGTCGCTTAAGGGTACAAGCGGTATCTCGCGTTGAGTTTGGACACCTGGCAGAGTGTGCCAGAAGCTTATCGTGGTAGGACCCACGGACAAGACGGAATTTCGGGGACGAAATTCTTTTTATGGTGGGCAAAATGTAACAGCCCGGGTAAAAATTTGGTATTTTTACCGGACTGTAAAAGTCTTTTTACAGTGATTTACCGAATGAATTAATCTTGGGTAATTAATTCAAGGTAAATCGAGCGTCGTTTTTTGAAACCGAGGGTTTTCCCGCGCTCGGGATTTTTCCGTGGATTTTACGGACCAAAGTTGGTATTTTTCAGGTCCCGGAATCCTCAGAGAAATCACACCAAAAAATAACTAAGGGGGTATCAGTTATTTTCTGGTCCGGACCGGACTCGCTCCATAATGCAGACAACCTGCATTATTGATCATCACAGGTTGTACAGTTTTGTTTTCACCTTTATAAATCGGAAGCAGAGGAAGAAAGGAAGAGGAGAGGAAGAGAAAAAAAAAAAAGAGAGAGAGAGAGAGAAAAGGAGAGAAAAAAAAAAGAGAGAGAAAAAGAAAAGAAAAAAAAAAAGAAGAGAAGAAGAAATAGAAATCGGAAAAAAAGAGAAAAGGAAAAAGAAAAAAAAAAGAGAAAAGAGAAAAAAATTGAAATCGGAAAAAAGAAAAAAAAAGAAAAAAAGAAAAACCAGGAGTGAACAGTGCCGTCAACCTCACCCGTTCGGTCACTGTTCACGGGAGGACGACCGGCGCCGTCTCGTGCTCCACCGCCACCAGCCTCGCCTTCGCCGTGCCATGGCGACCTCGAAGCCGTCGCTCGCGTGATCTTCCGCCTGCCGACGCTCCGCCAGTCGTCGTTGACCCGCGAGCAAACCCGGCAGATCTGCTTCTCCCGCACCTGTCGCTGCTCCAGCGCTGCCGCGCCTCCTTTCGGCCGCTCCAAGCCGCCTGATGCCGCTTCTGTGCTCGCTCGTCCTTCCCTCGCGTCGTCGCGCCGTCGTCGCCTCTGAACCCGCAGGTAAGGTCGGGTGACCCGCAAGTGTTGTCCGGGTCGCGCCTGGGTCTGGATCCGGGTTGCGACCAGTTTCAGTTTTAATTTAAAAAAAATGTGTATAAATATATAAATGCTATTTTGAAGGTATTTAAACTCTGGAAAAAAATATCTATATATTATTTTGGAAACACAGTGAAACACCCCGACCCAAATTTGCCCAATAAACAGTAATTACCAAATAACAGTACCGACACGTGGCACAAACAGTAAATACAATAGGAAAATCTGGCCCAACGGCCCAAAGATAATATCATGTCACCCGACCACGGGTACAAGGTATCAAAAGCACAGCGGAAGCAATTTTAATAATTACAGCAACAGTATGAACCGACTCGATGCAACTATGGATCCAGATCCGTCAGAGGAGATGCCGCAGCCTGCCATGATGCGTACCTGCACAAAGAACAATATAGCCTGTCGATGGGGCAGGTGAGGGGTGAGATTCTCCATAACCTCACGGACACATAACCCATGATGAACATCATAGCATATACCTAACAGTCAAGAACACATCAATACGGCATACAAGTAGTGAATAGAACACTGAACAAATACAATCACAAAGAACAATGCGGACCATGCAAATGTCCACCCCATCGACTATGCAATGCACCGACCATCTAATACTGACTGTACCATACACTAGTACCCGACCAGGACACTTCAACTCGACTACATATAGGGTATCCGACCCAGTCTCAACAGACTACATAATACATACTCTAGTCCTGACAGACTGTACTCAACAGAGGTTCCTCATCGTATGATAACATACCGATATTGTGCTTGCCGATCATCTAACCCGGTACCAAAACAAACCCAATCACGTGAGCCTCGCCCACCGGGTAGCCGGCAACCAGCACGGACCATACCCAATCAACATCACAAACCGGTCCCCGAGTAGAATCACAACACAACACGGCAACAGCAGTCACCACAACAACTTGTAACCACAACATCAACAATACTCAATATTCGATCAAAAACGACAAGTGATACTCATCCAACAATTATCAAAAGAAGCCAACAAACAAAGGACAACTGGCAACCGATGCCAACAACAATGGACTACTCACAACCAATGACAATAATTAACACCCGTAAACCGGCAACCTATGTCGTCCACGGTCAACCGACTAAACTGAGGACTGACAACCTCCCAAGATATGTTCATGAGTCATCATGCAAATGAACATATCACATCACAGCCCAACAAAGCAAAAGCACATTTCAAACAAGACTGAGCCAAGACCAAAAGAATATTTATTATTATTTCCAATTTTATCTTCCGGGCCCCGTCACTGGACAAGCTAGGGTCGTACCAGGTTATCAATTAATTTCGGATGCTAGGTCAAAGAGAACCATACCATTCCTACCATACCGGGACCACGTCCCACAACTGGATATTTGGTATATCCAAACCACTGGGTATTCGGTATACCCCAACCACAGGCATCAACATGCCAACCGGATATTCGGTATATCCGAACCACTAGGTATTTGGTATACCCCAACCACAGGCATCAACATGCCAACCAAATCAAATAACCAAACCAAATAACCGACCTTAGCATCCCAAAATTAATTTTCAAACCATCGGGTCGTACCACTACTTTCCACATGACAATTATATAATCATCTCATATCAATTCCAACTTCCAATTTCCAATTCCCATTTCTCAATTATCCACATAGACCAGTTCATCATTATTCCCTACACAATATCACAAATCCAATATCACAGTCTAACATCAACAACAACAACAGCATCATAGCAGTCAATCAACCAACAATATTCATCTCAACAGTTCAATCAAGCAACAAAACAAACACAGTATTACGGGCACATATCAAAGGTTATCCATCCTCACAACAAATATCACAATATATCAACAACAACAACCATAAGATGCAATGGAACCTATGTAGTTCCAAGACCAACCATCCCTATCACGGGTGGAATGACGTATATGCAACCTCACCTGATACTCCTCGGAAGCTGGTATCCAGTTAAGCCTTGATATTCCTATAATATAACAACAGTAATTACTTATAATGCACAAACAAGATGGTTATGCATGATGCCGGTTAATAGTTATTAGACGGCTTATCAGTTCTTTTTATTATTTCCATAATTATCTTTTTTTCATTTTTGTGGAGATTACTAACAACCTATTTTCCATCTGATATACCAATCATATTCAACATAAATCAAAACTAATACCGAGCATCCAAGCCGATACCCCGGCCCTTAGGTCGCTTATGACAATAAGGCATATATACGTATACTTATACGTAGTGTATTTTAAGATAATATATTTGTAAGTAAATCAAGTTACGACCCATTAAATACTCACAGTCCATATGACGTAAATAATACTTATTAAACATAATTATTCATAAAAATTCTATTTGTACTTAATTAAAGTTATGACCTATTTATACATATATATTAGCTAGAAGAAATAACCGTTGTAAACAATATATACATTTAGTAAATCTTATATAATTGTAAGTACTTATATACATAATACTATAATCATTAATATAGTCTAACAATATCTATGCCGGTGAAAATAGCTACAGTACGTTATACGATATATATGTATATACTTGTATAAGATTAAAATCAATAATTTAATTAAGTTATAGGTCTAATATTATTTTAGCCTAGGATTACGGAAATAGTAGAAATATATATATATATATATATATATATATATATATATATATATATATATATATATATATATATATATTTACATCTAGGCCTTTTAATATAAATTCAATTAAGACATAATTGAAGAAATTTGAAAATTAAGCTCGGTAGGCCTTCACGAACGTTTAGCCCAACGGAGGATAAATTTAATATTAACATAAAAATTAAATAAGAGACGTAATTAAGATAACAACATGGGCCTTTAATTATAATTAGCCCAATCAAAATAAATAAAACCGGAAATTAAATTCAATGGGCCTTTTTAATAGCCCAATCAGAAAATTGAATAAAAGCATAAAATAAATAAATGGAAACTTGAATTAAATAACAAAAGCATAAATAAATAAATAAGAGCATAATTAAATAAATAGGCAAAGAATAATATAAATAATTAAAACAAGATATAAAATGTAATCATAAGTTAATTTTAATTAAGTTAATTAATAGTTTAATTAATCGTTTTAAGGTCCGAGTCCGTTTATCGTTCGGGTCCGTTCAAGGTTCGTTATGTGATGCATAAGGGTCCAAGGCTCGGGTTTACCCAAGGTCAGTTTCCGAGCTCACCGGAAAATATCCGAGACTGCCGGAACGTCGCCGGATTCCGGCCAAACACGCGTCCACTCATCCAAAATCTTCGGTTACTGTTCATACCGGAACAGTAACTTCCTCCATCATTACTCAACCAGAAAATGTCTAACCCAACTTCACCATCAGCCGGCCACCACTGCAACAACAACCACACACACCATACCCACGGCAACCTTCCAGTACCCAGAGCACCTCCAACCATAGCGTTCATCAATCAAAACAACAAAACCAAAGCCCGCAGAATCATCAATAACGTCATACCCACAAGTACCCATATTGGCATCAACCCAACACAGACCACGACAGCCAAAGGAACCCAATTAGCAACAACCCCAACAATTAAAGAAAAGGCAAAGGAAAGGAAGGGAAGTGCGGCCAAAGACTCTCTTAGTCTTGGCTTCGTCGGCGGCGGTTCGAGGGAGGAGAACAGGGGTCCGCAGCGAGTGAGGAAGAAGAGAGGAGTGGTCGAAATCGAGCTCCTATGCGGTGATTCTCAGTAGCGGCAGACACGACAGCCTCCAGGTAAGAGGGAATCAGGCTTCTAGGGCCGGCAGAGGTCTGTGCTCTGCTCCTCAACGGCGGCGGCGATGAGCAGTGGCGTCGGTGATGCGCAGAAGCGATGGCGGCGGCAGAGGCGACAGGCTGCGAATAGAGGAGAGGGGCGGTGGTGGTGTCGTGACTCCGTCTGCTGGTGAAGACTATCCAAGGCGGCGGGGACTTGGTGGTGAGAGGGGAAGCGGATAAATCACAGGGAAGGGTTGATGTGTGATTGATTGAGGAAGAAGCTGAGACAATTAAGAACCGATAGGTGGGTGTCTCGGTGAGTGAGGGAGGAAGGAAAGAGTGGTAGGAAGGTGGTGGTCCAGTGGTTTGAGGTGGCGGTGGTGGTGGTTGTCTCAGTGGAGAGGAAGGAGAAAGATGATGATGATAAAGGCAGGAAAAGGAAAACGAGAGGGAGAGATAGAGGCAGAGAGGGAGCATGAGGAACCGTAAGAAGAGAAGTGAAGATAAAGAGGAGGAAGGGAGGAAGAAGACACGAGAGAAAGAAAATGGGGAGGGCCGGTTGGTCACGGGTGAGGAAAGGAAAAGAAAATGACAACAAAAGGAAAAAGTAAGAAAAGATGGGAGGGAAGAAAAATAGGAAAAGGGGGGCCGGTTGAGAGAAAACCGGAAGAGAGGAAAAGAAAGAAAAGAGAGGAAAAGAAAAAAAGAAAAGATAAGAATTTGGATTTTTGTCGGGACATCGCAATCGCAGGGGTACTCTCGTCTTTTCGAATTTCCGCCCCGAGTCCAAAAATACAACTTGGGTTCGGAAAATCCGATTAATATCCCTGAGCGTCGTCCAAGTCTCGGAATTGAAAACCGAGGCTCGGTTAACGAGAGACACTCCAAAACGCGTATCGGTATTAAACCTTGTGTTTAACATTTTAACTTATTCTTTATAAAACTTAACCATGATTTAGAAATTATTCCTTTATAAAATTCAAAATAAATCCTCAAGGTTTAATTTATTAAATATTGCAGAAATAAAAGATGAAATTTTAGTAAATCATTGTAACAAAATATCCCGGCGAAATAATAACAAAAGCATTATTATTAAAGTTGATTAGGAAAACAATATTAATGGTAACAACAATAACAACAATAATAATAATAATTTTGAGAGTGTAATAAAAATTAACTCGGTTTGGTAAAATTCTTGATTAACAGCGATAAAATTTTATTCACCACCGTAAAAGTCAAAATAGAACGGTAAAATTAATAGAAAATTTACCCGGGTCGTTACACACAGTAAGTTTTAAATTATGCGTTTTGGAAATATATATATCTTGATGCTTGGAAAAATTAATATAACTATATTTTGTTTTGAAATTTATTATTATGTTAATTTTGGAAAAAAAGATATATATATATATATATATATTGAAACGCCCCGACCCGTATTTACCGTACATAGTAAACACGTGCCGGAACTATAGCGACCCAACCATACAAGCCCAGCATACAGTGTAAACAACAGAAAACTGGCTCAACAGCCCAAATTATAAACATCAGAAATCTGGTTCTTCGGCCCAACATCAAAATATATCACCTGAACCCGGGAACAACAAATGTTGAAATCGGCCCAAGGCCCAACAACAGCAATAAACAGCATAGCGGAAGACTTAATAACTCACAAAGACACTGTATGCGACACATGATGCAAACTATGGATCCGAGTCCTGTCCAAGGGATAACACCGCAGCCTGTCTGGTATGCATCAAACCTGAACCACAAATAACTCAACCTACACGATGAAAGTTCGCAGGAGAGGGGTGAGTCCGAAGTGCTCACAACCATGGATAGACCGTCAATATGCAACATTATAATTACTCAAGGTCGAAAACAGAGGCATAACAGCCAAAATAAAACAATCCAAAAAGACTCGACTCAGGACTGGTCCAAGACCAAAAAGATTTAAACAAAAATCCAATTTCCAATTTTATCTTTCCGGGCCCCGTCACGGATAAGCTAGGGGTCAGACCTGGTTATCAACATATTTCGGGTGCCAGACTAAATCAAGAGAGCCCAAGGATCGACATCCCAAAAATAGTAACCCAAGGATAGACATCCCAAATATAATCACGGGATAGACATCCCAAGCATAGACATGCTTATCACAAGTAACCCAGGTCGTGGCCACCACAAAACAGTCTTAAACCATCGAGTCGTACCACTACTTACCACGTGACAATTATATTATCATCATTCGAAACCAAATCACAGGGAACAAAATCCCTAACCAAAATACCGGGATAGACATCCCATCCAAAACCGAGGATCGACATCGTTATCACAAATTATTATTTAATCAATTATCCTTTAAACCAATGACACCGAGATAAACATCCAAAACTCAACACGGGGATAAACATCCCAAAAACAATCAAGATACTGGGATAAACATCCCGAATCATACCATAGCAATTGTAACAATCAACAGTGCAATAATCATCAAATACAACAACCGAGTAATACAGGCACATATTGAAGGAAATCCATCCTCACCTTAGCCGATTACTCAACTCTGAAGATAATGACCGGTCCAAATCCGGCTCCTCGGGGAACTGCCCGACATCAAAACCTATACAACAAAACAATATATACTCACATAAATGCACATAATCGGTATGCTATGATGCCAATATTGCGAAATAAACCCATCCCGGTTTATACCCTTTATTATCTTCTTTTACCGAAAATATTATACCGTACGTATATCAGAATATAGTTTCGGTACCATACTTTAATTAAAACTCTTTTAAAAATATTTTTATAAATTAATTATACTTTTCCCAAAATATATTCACAATAATTTCCCGGAAAATTAATAACGTATTTATAATTTCCAGAAAATATTTATAGTATTTATCTTTTTCTAAATATATATAATAATATTTTCCAACACAAAATATAATTACCTTTAATTTTCAAATTACATATATATATATATATATATATATATATATATATATTCCATAAGCATAATTTTCCAGGGAAAATAATATATATATAAAATTTCCAAAAATTAGTTTCATGGTATTTATATTTTTTCCAAATAATAATAGTTTTTTCCAAAACATAACTTAATTATTTAACATAGTATATATATTTATATTTTTCTCATAATACAAGAATTAAACTGACCATAATTTTCTCAAAGTGAATATATATATTTTTTCAAAATTAAATACCAGAAAGTAAATAAATATATAAATATATATATATATATACGTTGTTTTTTAAAAAAACCGGACTGGGCCATGAATAGTGCCGGCCCAGACCAAGGCAGTAGGCCCGAAGCACAGGCCCATGCCCAGACCTGGCCCAATACCACACAGCCCAACCCATGTATAATGCTCACGACCCAACCAGAAGAAACGGGTCGGAAACCCGGCTCACCTCACGGTGCAACGGCAGGGGCGGCGAGAGCGCGAGGAAGGAAAGCGAGCGAGGCAGGGCGTGCGGCAGAAGAAGGTGACGCGAAGGAGGCCGGAAGCTGGGCGCGGCGTCGCGGCGGATGAGCAGGAGCGCGGGAGAAGCAGATCCGCCGGATCTGCTCGCGGGTCAACGACTCGTCACGGCCCGTCAGGCGGCGGAAGACGACGGGGGCGACGGGTTGAGGTCGCGACGACACGGCAAGCTCAATGGTGGCGGCGGTGCGTCGAGAGTCGGCACGGAGGCGTTCGGCGTGAACAGTGGCAGGGGGGAGCTCAGGTGATGATGAACAGTGTCCCTCTCTTTTTTTTTTCCATTTTCCTCCATTTTCTTATTTTCCTTTTCCGATTTCAATTTCTTTTTTTCTCTCTCTTTTCTCTTTTTTTCTTATTATTTTTTTCCTCCTCTCGGTTTTTTTTCCCTTCTGTGTTTTTTTTTATTTTTTTTTATTTTTTTCTCTTTTTTTTTTCTTTTCCTCTCTTTTTTTCCTCTCCTTTCTTCCTCTTTTCTTCTTCTCTTTTTCTCTTCTCCTGCTTCCTTTTTATAACGGTGAAAAACACTATGCAACCTGTAACGATCAATAATGCAGCTTGTCTGCATTATGGAGCGAGTCCGGTCCGGACCAGAAAATAACTGATACCCCCTTAGTTATTTTCCGGTGTGATTTTTCCGACGATTCCGGGACCCGAAAAATACCAACTTAGGTCCGAAAAATCCACGGAAAAATCCCGAGCGCGAGAGAAGACTCGGTTACGAAAAACCACGCTCGATTTACCTTGAATTAATTACCCAAGATTAATTCATTCGGTAAATCACTGTATAACGACTTTTACAGTCCGGTAAAAATACCAAATTTTTTACCCGGGCTGTTACAGTCTACCCACCTTAAAAAGAATTTCGTCCCCAAAATTTCGTCTTATCCGTGGGTCCTACCACGATAAGCTTCTAGCACACTCTGCCAGGTGTCCAAACTCAATGCGAGATACCGCTTATACCCTTAAGCGACATCTCATCCGCTTATAAATACCAAACCTCATAACTGAGACACTCACTCTCAGCCATGGACTCTCCACTAAGGTCAAGAACCACCTCAGACTCCGAGGACAACAGCTATATCGGTGGTACTGCTTTCCCGACAAGCTCCGATGAAGAACCGCCAAAGAAGCGCTTCAAGACAAACATCGTCGGTCTGAAAGAACACATGGTCGTCTCCAGCAGACGGCGAAAGAAGCATGCTGGCAAAGAAGCTGAGGATCGGAAGGGCAAAGCAACGACTGAAAGCAGCACTCCACTGCAGACACTGACGCAGCTAAATGTCTCACTGAAGAAGATCAGTTCGGCGGTGATGCAGATAGAACTGGCGTGCGCGGAACTCTTTCCCCATGTCAAAAACATCCAAAAACTTGTAAAAGACTTAGAGAAGCATGTAACTCAATAGAGTACTTCTTCTCTGTTGTAAAACTGTTATGAATAAATAAAATAAGTTTTCTTTTATAATCAAAACTCTTATGTTACGAAATCTTATGTTCAACAGAAAATCAAAACATCTCAAAGCAAAACAAAAATCAACAATAAAAATATAAATCAAACATAAAGAGATTAAAAAGAAAATTCGTTTATCAAAACCAAAACATAAAGAAGTTAAAACAAAACATGTTTTCACGTTCGACGCTCATATCGGTCGTAAACATCCTCGATCCCGAGAAACGTGATATGCAGAGCTAACGGTGACGTCGGTTTCCCTCGTGAAAAAGACATTCGTTAACTCGCAAGGCGATGATCACGAGGACGTCCTGTGTCCCTCGAAAGAGACGATATCCACTTGTTCACAAATTCCGCATGAGCCAAAAACGTCTGTCAAGTCTTGTATCCCTCCATGATGTCCGAACAGGTGTAAGCTTGTCGCACATACACTCTACTCGAGGTATGGCCCCATCAATCTAGCCACAACAGTCACGGATGCATGTGATAAAAGATGCAGGAAAATATAGAAAAACCGTAAAAAGAAAGGACAAGATAGCCAGGGCAAAAGAAAATCGTAAGATGGGAAGGGACGGAAAAACACTTGCGTTGGTAGCCCGAAAAACACACAAAATGATGAAATAATAAATGAGGCAACGGCAAAATTTTCAAAAAACAACACCTCAAAGAATGAAAACGGTTAGAGTTTTGTGGGAAGAAATCTGCTTTTCCTATCACCGAAAAATCCGTTAGACTTTCCCGGGGATAGGTGGGGTCTAAACTTGGAAAAACAAAATGGTAAATATTTTTCTATAAAAGGCAAAACAACGGAAAGCAAAAACCACAAAGCATCCAAGAGAAAACAAAACCCTCAGGCAAAGAAAACACCACGTTCAGAAAACAAAACACCACGCGTCAAAACAACATGCCTGCTCCATCGTCCGTCTTCTTCGTCGAAGGTGCCAACCTAGGCAGAAGAAACCGGCTGGCCTACAGCATGATCAACGAGCGTCCAGAGGAACTACCAAACGAGCTCGGCAGAATTCCCCGTCTGGTCTTCGTCGACAAACTCTACTCCTCCAGATTCTTCATCACCCCCATGGAAGAGACGTTCTTCTGAGAGGACCAAGGCACCCTGAGGACCTCCTTCTACGGCTCGGCAAATTCCGTCATGTTTTTCATCTCTGAAAGACTTCAGGAATTTAACCTAGAGCCCACTTGCCATTTCCTGGACCAAGGTACCTACTACCAGCTCTCGATGACTGCCCAGAGCATGCCCAGAGTCACTCGGCCACCCCCAACTTGGCCAAAGGCCCGACTACTGGTGTGGAACTGCAGAAGAGTCGCTAGGCGTTCCCAGGAGTTCTCGCGTACCCTGAGGGATCTGAAGAACCAGTACAAGCCTAACATGGTTCTTCTCATGGAGACCTAGTGGCAGCCTGAAGACGATCACGGTCTCATCCCACATCGGTTCCCTCCAACTAACCGGTTCGAGCTTCCTGGCCAGAACAATGCAGGTGGCATGTTCTTGTGGAACGACAGCATCTGGGTCAACATCAATAATGACCCCACTGGCTTCAGGGTCAACGTCGTACCGAGAAGATGAATATTTTTTTCTTTTAATAATATAATGTAATATTAACGTTTGTAATAATAATATTAGTAATATTAATAATATTTATGTTTCTGCATATTTATGGCATCATTTACCTCTTATGTGTTTGTTCTGCAACAGCTGGCGTTCCTTGACTGGATCCATAATGCACTAACTAAATAATATAAAATAATAAACAAATGGAGCGACCTTATGAAAACAAAAACAACAAACACACAAAGATTACCCAACAAGACCCAACGCCCACTCCGCTACCAAAAATGAAGCGTTACCGTACATAGTAAACACGTGCCGGAACTGTAACGACCCAACCATACAAGCCCAGCATACAGTGTAAACAACAGAAAACTGGCTCAACAACCCAAATTGTAAACATCAGAAATCTGGTCCTTCGGCCCAACATCAAAATATATCACCCGAACCCGGGAACAACAAATGATGAAATCGGCCCAAGGCCCAACAACAACAATAAACAGCACAACGGAAGACTTAATAACTCACAAAGACACTGTATGCGACACATGATGCAAACTATGGATCCAAGTCCTGTCCAAGGGATAACGCCGCAGCCTGTCTGGTATGCATCAAACCTGAACCACAAATAACTCAACCTTCAGGATGAAAGCCCGCAGGTGAGGGGTGAGTCCGAAGTGCTCACAACCATGGATAGACCATCAATATGCAACATTATAATTACTCAAGGTCGAAAACTGAGGCATAACAGCCAAAATAAAACAATCCAAAAAGACACGACTCAAGACTGGTCCAAGACCAAAAAGACTTAAACAAAAATCCAATTTCCAATTTTATCTTTCCGGGCCCCATCACGGATAAGCTAGGGGTCAGACCTGGTTATCAACATATTTCGGGTGCCAGACCAAATCAAGAGAGCCCAGGGATCGACATCCCAAAAATAGTAACCCAAGGATAGACATCCCAAATATAATCATGGGATAGACATCCCAAGTATAGGCATGCTAATCACAAGTAACTCAGGTCATGGCCAGCACAAAACAGTCTTAAACCATCGAGTCGTACCACTACTTACCACGTGACAATTATATTATCATCATTCAAAACCAAATCACAGGGATCAACATCCCTAACCAAAATACCGGGATAGACATCCCATCCAAAACCGAGGATCGACATCCTTATCACAAATTATTATTTAATCCATTATCCTTTAAACCAATGACACCGAGATAAACATCCAAAACTCAACACGGGGATAAACATCCCAAAAACAATCAAGATACTGGGATAAACATCCCGAATCATACCACAGCAAATGTAACAATCAACAGTGCAATAATCATCAAACACAACAACCGAGTAATACAGGCACATAATGAAGGAAATCCATCCTCACCTTAGCCGATTACTCAACTCTGAAGATAATGACCGGTCCAAATCCGGCTTCTCGGGGAACTGCCCGACATCAAAACCTATACAACAAAACAATATATACTCACATAAATGCACATAATCGGTATGCTATGATGCCAATACTGCGAAATAAACCCATCCCGGTTTGTACCCTTTATTATCATCTTTTACCGAAAATATTATATCGTACGTATATCCGAATATAGTTTCGGTATCATACTTTAATTAAAAAATTTTAAAAATATTTTCATAAATTAATTATACCTTTCCCAAAATATTTTATGAAAAGATATACCGTACGTATATTCGAGAAAAGTATAATTAATTTAAAAAATATTTTTAAAAGAGTTTTAATTAAAGTATGGTACCAAAATTATATTCGAATATACGTATGGTATAGTATTTTCGGTAAAAGATGATAATAAAGGATATGAACCGGGATGGGTTTATTTCGCAGTATTGGCATCATAGTATACTGATTATGTGCATTTATGTGAGCATGTGTTGTTGTTTTGTGGTATAGGTTTTGATATCGGGCAGTTTCCTGAGGAACCGGCTTCGGACCGGTCATTGTCTTCAGAGTTGAGTAATCGGCTTAGGTGAGGATTGATTTCCTTCAATATGTGCCTGTATTACTCGGTTATTGTGTTTGATGATTACTGCACTGTTGGTTGTTGCATTTGCTGTGGTTTGTTTCGGGATGTTATTCCCAGTGTCCTGATTGTTTTTGGGAGGTTTATCCCCGTACGTTGAGTTTTGGATGTCTATTACTGTGTCGTTTGGTATAAAGTATTAAGGATTAAATAACAAAATCTGATAAGGATGTTGATCCTTGGTTTTGGGTTGGGATGTCTATCCCGGTATTTTGGTTAGGAATGTTGATCCCTGTGACTTGGTTTTGAATAATGATAATATGATTGTCACGTGGTAAGTAGAGGTACGACCGGATGGTTTGAGAATGTTTTATGGTGGCCATGATCTGGGTTACTTGTGATGGGCATGTTGATGCCGGTTTGATTGGGATGTTGATCCCTAAGTTTGATATTGGGATGTTGATCCCGGGTTCTTTTTGATCTCGCACCAGGAACAGGTTGATAACCTGGTACGACCCTAGCTTATCCGTGACGGGGCCCGGAGAGATAAAATTGGAAATTGGATTTTGTTTAAGTCTTTTTGGTCTTGGACAAATTTTGGGTCGAGTCTTTTGGTTTGGTGTGTGACTGTTGTGCCTGTTTTTGACCTTGAGTAATTTTTAGTATTGCATATTGATTGTCTATCCATGGTTGTGAGCACTTTGGACTCACCCCTCACCTGCGGGCTTTCATCCCGTAGGTTGAGTTATTTGTGGTTCAGGTTTGATGCATACCAGACAGGTTGCGGCGTTATCCCTTGGACAGGACTCGGATCCATTAGTTTGCATCAGTGTCGCATACAGTGTCTTTATGAGTTATTAAGTCTTCCGCTGTGCTATTTATTGCTATTGTTGGGCCATTGGGCCGGTTATGTTATTATTATTGATGTTCCCGAGATCGGGTGATATGTTTGATGTTTGATCGAAGGGCCAGAGTTCAGATGTCATATTTTGGGCTGTTGAGCCAATTTTCTGTTGTTTACACTGTATGCTGGGCTTGTTTGGTTGGGTCGTTACAGTTCCGGCACGTGTTTACTATGTACGGTAAATACGGGTCGGGGCGTTTCATTTTTGGTAGCGGAGCGGGCGTTAGGTCTTGTTGGGTAGTCCTTGTGTGTTTGTTGTTCTTGTTTGCATAGTTCGCTCCATTGTTTATTACTTTATATCATTTAGTTAGTGCATTATGGATCCAGTCAAGGGACGCCAGCTGTCGCAAATGATGCCATAAATAAGCGGAAACATAAATATTATTAATATTGCTAATATTATTATTACATTGATAATATTATACAAAAAGAAAGACAATCATCTCCTTGGAACAATGTTGACCCTGAAGCTATTGGGGTCATTGTTGATGTTGACCCTGATGCTGTCGTTCCACGAGAACCACATGCCGCCTGCGTTGTTCTGGCCAGGAAGCTCGAACCGGTTTGCTACAGGGAACCGAAGTGGGATGAGACCGTGATCGTCTTCAGGCTGCCACTGGGTCTCCGTGAGAAGGACCATATTTGGCTTGTACTGGTTCTTCAGCTCTCTCAGGGTACGCGAGGACTCCTGGGAACGCCTAGCGACTCCTCTGCAGTTCCACACCAGTAGTCGGGCCTTTGGCCAAGTTAGAGGTAATCGAGTCATTCTGGGCTTGCTTTGGGCAGTCATCGAGAGCTGGTAGTAGGTGCCTTGGTCCAGGAAATGGCAAGTGGACTCTAGGTTGAACTCCTGAAGTCTTTCAGAAATGAAAAACATGACGGAGTTCGCCGAGCCGTAGAAGGAGGTCCTCAGGGTGCCTTGGTCCTCTAGGAAGAACGTCTCTTCCAGGAAGAACCTCGACGAGTAGAGTTCGTCGACGAAGACCAGACGAGGCATCCTACCGAGCTCGTTCGGTAGTTCCTCTGGACGCTCGTTGATCATGCTGTAGGCCAGCCGGTTTCTTTTGCCTCGGTTGGCACCTTCGACGAAGAAGACGGACGATGGAGCAGGCATGTTGTTTCGGACGCATTGGTGTTTTGATTTTTTTGAGTATGGTGGTTTTTTTTTTGCCATAGCGTTTTGTTGCTTTAAGAAGCCTTATGGTTTTTGCTTTCCATTGTTTTGCTTTTTATAGGAGAAAAAAGTTTACCAGTTTTTCAAAGTATAGTCCCCACCTGTCCCCGTAAAAAAAAAGAGAAAAAAAAAAAGAAGAAGAAGGAAATAGAAAGAAAAGAGAGAAAAAGAGAGATAAAGTAACAGAAAAAAAATAAAAAAACAGTAAAAAAAAGAAAAAAAGGAAAAAGGAAAAGAAAAAATAGTAAAAAAAAGAAGAGAAAAGAAAAGGAAAAAGAAAAAAATAAAAATAAAAATAATAAAGTAAAAGAAGGAAAAAAAAAAAAAAGAAGAAGGCAAGAAAGAAAAAGAAAAAGAAAGATGAAATAGAGATAAAATAGTTTTCGGGGATAGGAAAAGTAGATTCTTTTCACAAAACTCCAAACCGTTTTCGATCTTCAAGATTTTGCTTTTTGAAAATTTTGCCGTTGCCTCATTTATTATTTCATCACTTTATACGTTTTTCGGGCTACAAATGCCAGTGTTTTTCAGCTCTTTTCCATCTCACGACTTTCTATTGCCCTGGCTACCTTGGCATTTCTTTTTATGGCTTTTACTATATTTTCCTACATCTTTTATCATATGCATTTGTGACCGTTGTGGCTAGACTGATGGGACCATACCTCAAGTAGAGTGCATGTGCGACAAGCTTACACCTGTTCGGACATCATGGAGGGATGCGAGACTTGATAGACGTTTTTGGCTCATGCGGAATTTGTGAACAAGTGGATAACGTTTCTCTCGAGGGACACAGGACGTTCTGGTGATCATCGCCTTGCGAGTTAACGGACGTTTTTTTCACGAGGGACACAGACGTCACCGTTAGCTGTGTATGTCACGTTTCTCGGGAACGAGGATGTTTACGTGCGATATGAGCGCCGAACATGAAAACATGTTTTTGTTTTAACTTCTTTATGTTTTGGTTTTGTTAAACGAGTTTTGCTTTTAATTTCTTTATGTTTGAATTTTACATCCTTATTGTTAATTTTTGTTCTGCTTTGAGATGTTTTGTTTTTCTGTTTAACATAAGATTTCGTAACATAAGAGTTTTATTTTGAAAAAGGGAAAAACTTGTTTTATTTATTCGTAACGGTTTTACAACAGGGAAGAAGTACTCTATGGAGTTACATACTTCTCTAGGTCTTTTACAAGCTTTTGGATGTTTTTCATGTGAGGGAAGAGTTCCGCGCACGCCAGTTCTATCTGCATCACTGCCGAGCTGACCTTCTTCAATGAAGTGTTCAGTTGCGACAGTGTCTGCTGTGGAGTGCTGCTTTCAGCAGTTGCCTTGCCCTTCCTATCATCAGCATCCTTGCGACCGGATGACTCCTCCTTGCCGACAGGTTTCTTCCGCCGTCTTCGAGAGACCACCATGTGTTCTTTCAGACCGACGATGTTCGTCTTGAAGCGCTTCTTTGGCGGTTCTTCATCAGAGCTTGTCGGGAAAGCAGTACCACTGATATAGCTGTTGTCCTCGGAGTCTGAGGTGGTTCTGGACCTTAGTGGAGAGTCCATGGCTGAGACTGAGTGTCTCAGTTATGAGGTTTGGTATTTATAAGCGGATGAGATGTCGCTTAAGGGTACAAGCGGTATCTCGCATTGAGTTTGGACACCTGGCAGAGAGTGCCAGAAGCTTATTGTGGTAGGACCCATGGATAAGACGGAATTTCGGGGACGAAATTCTTTTTAAGGTGGTTAGAATGTAACAGCCCGGGTAAAAATTTGGTATTTTTACCGGACTGTAAAAGTCTTTTTACAGTGATTTACCGAATGAATTAATCTTGGGTAATTAATTCAAGGTAAATCGAGCGTCATTTTTCGAAAACGAGGGTTTTCCCGCGCTCGGAATTTTTCCGTGGATTTTACGGACCAAAGTTGGTATTTTTCGGGTCCCGGAATCCTCAGAGAAATCACACCGGAAAATAACTAAGGGGGTGTCAGTTATTTTCTGGTCCGGACCGGACTCGCTCCATAATGCAGACAAGCTGCATTATTGATCATCACAGGTTGTACAGTTTTGTTTTCACCTTTATAAATCGGAAGCAGAGGAAGAAAGGAAGAGGAGAGGAAGAGAGGAAAAAAAAAAAGAGAGAGAGAAAGGAGAGAAAAAAAAGAGAGAGAAAAAGAAAAGAAAAAAAAAGAAAAAAAAAAAGAAGAGAAGAAGAAATAGAAATCGGAAAAAAAGAGAAGAGGAAAAAGAAAAAAAAAAAGAGAAAAGAGAAAAAAAAATTGAAATCGGAAAAAAGAGAAGGAAAAAAAAAGAAAAAAAGGAAAACCCGGAGTGAACAGTGGCGTCAACCTCACCCGCTCGGTCACTGTTCACGGGAGGACGATCGGCGCCGTCTCGTGCTCCACCGCCACCAGCCTTGCCTTTGCCGTGCCATGGCGACCTCGAAGCCGTCGCTCGAGTGCTCTTCCGCCTGCCGACGCTCCGCCAGTCGCCGTTGACCCGCGAGCAGACCCGGCGGATCTGCTTCTCCCGCGCCTTGCTCCAGCGCCGCCGCGCCTACTTTTCGCCGCCTAATGCCGCTTCTGTGCTCGCTCGTCCTTCCCTCGCGCCGTCGCCGCCTCTGAACCCGCAGGTAAGGTCGGGTGACCCGCGAGTGTTGTCCGGGTCGCGCCTAGGTCTGGATCCGGGTTGCGACGAGTTTCAGTTTTTAATTTTAAAAAATGTATATAAATATATAAATGCTATTTTGAAGGTATTTAAACTCTGGGGAAAAAATTCTATATATTATTTTGGAAACACAGTAAGTTTTAAATTATGCGTTTTGGAAATATATATATCTTGATGCTTGGAAAAATTAATATAACTATATTTTTTTTGAAAATTATTATTATGTTAATTTTGGAAAAAAAGATATATATATATATATATACCATGATATATTTTCTGGAAATAACATATTATTATTATTTTTCTAGAAAATTATGGTAATTAACTTTGAAAAATATATATGGTATACATGATTTATATTTCTGAAATATATAATTATTTTGATAATATAATTGTTTGGAAAAGTATTTTATGTTTGGAAATATATATGTATATTTATAAATTTGTATTTATTTTCAGAAATCATTTTTTATGAACATATATTTTCTGGAAATAACAAATATAGCATATGATTAATATATATATTTTTGATAAATAATAATATTTGGTAATTATATTATGGTAAATAGTTTTATAAAAGTATTTTGGAAAATATATATATAATTATGTTATCTTTTCCAGAAAATTATGGTGATTATATTTTGGGAAAATTATAATTAATTTATGAAAATATTTTGAAAAGAGTTTTAATTAAAGTATGGTACCAAAATTATATTCGGATATACGTATGGTATAGTATTTTCGGTAAAAGATGATAATAAAGGATATGAACCGGGATGGGTTTATTTTGCAGTATTGGCATCATAGTATACTGATTATGTGCATTTATGTGAGCATGTGTTGTTGTTTTGTGGTATAGGTTTTGATATCGGGCAGTTTCCCGAGGAACCGGCTCCGGACCAGTCATTGTCTTCAGAGTTGAGTAATCGGCTAAGGTGATGATGGATTTCCTTCAATATGTGCCTGTATTACTCGGTTAATGTGTTTGATGATTATTGCACTGTTGGTTGTTGCATTTGTTGTGGTTTGTTTCGGGATGTTATTCCCAGTGTCCTGATTGTTTTTGGGATGTTTATCCCCGTACGTTAAGTTTTGAATGTCTATTGCTGTGTCGTTTGGTATAAATTATTAAGGATTAAATAACAAAATCTGATAAGGATGTCGATCCTCGGTTTTGGGTTGGGATGTCTATCCCAGTATTTTGGTTAGGGATGTTGATCCCTGTGACTTGGTTTTGAATAATGATATTATAACTGTCACGTGGTAAGTAGAGGTACGACCAGATGGTTTGAGACTGTTTTGTGGTGGCCATGATCTGGGTTACTTGTGATGGGCATGTTGATGCCGGTTTGATTGGGATGTTGATCCCTGAGTTTGATATTGGGATGTTGATCCCGGGTTCTTTTTGATCTGGCACCAGGAACAGGTTGATAACCTGGTACGACCCTAACTTATCCGTGACGGGGCCCGGAGAGATAAAATTGGAAATTGGATTTTGTTTAAGTCTTTTTGGTTTTGGACCAATTTTGGGTCGAGTCTTTTGGTTTGGTGTGTTTGGTTGTTGTGCCTGTTTTTGACCTTGAGTAATTTTTAGTGTTGCATATTGATTGTCTATCCATGGTTGTGAGCACTTCGGACTCACCCCTCACCTGCGGGCTTTCATCCCGTAGGTTGAGTTATTTGTGGTTCAGGTTTGATGCATACCAGACAGGTTGCGGCGTTATCTCTAGGACAGGACTCGGATCCATTAGTCTGCATCAGTGTCGCATATAGTGTCTTTGTGAGTTATTAAGTCTTCTGCTGTGCTATTTATTGCTATTGTTGGGCCATTGGGCCGGTTATGTTATTATTGATGTTCCCGAGATCGGGTGATATGTTTG
The DNA here is from genome assembly GCA_028386065.3 of Turnera subulata. Classification (NCBI taxonomy): domain Eukaryota; kingdom Viridiplantae; phylum Streptophyta; class Magnoliopsida; order Malpighiales; family Passifloraceae; genus Turnera; species Turnera subulata. The sequence continues at coordinate 47,902 of JAKUCV010005428.1, forward strand.
ATGTTGGGCCGAAGGGCCAGATTTCCGATGTTATATTTTGGGCTGTTGAGCCAGTTTTCTGTTGTTTACACTGTATGCTGGGCTTGTTTGGTTGGGTCGTTACAGTTCCGGCATGTGTTGACTACGTACGGTAAATACGGGTCGGGGCGTTTCACCCTAAAATACTAAACCTCAAACTCTAAAATCTTAAATTCTAAATTCTAGATTCTTTAACTTTGTCTCATAGACCTCTAAATTTTGAATACAAAAAAAACTTTCACTCTAAACTCTAGCTCCTAAATTCTAATCTCCTAATTCTTAAACCCTAAATCATAAATTTTAGACCCTAAACCCTAAAACTTTAAAGATTAGGATTTTAGGTTATTAGGATTTAAATATTAGGATTTAAGCTTTAGAATTTAGGATTTAAGGTTTTTAGGATTTAGAGTATAGAGGTTTATGATATGAAGTTGAGGGTTTTAGGGTTTAGAGTTTGAGGTTTTGGAGTATAAGATTTAATATTTTAAGGTTTACGGTTTAGAATTTAGAATTTAGTGTTTTAAAATTTTTGGATTTAGAATTTAAGGTTTTTGGTTTTTAGGGTTTAAGATTTTCAGAGATTAGAATTTAGGATTTAGGTTTTAGAGTTTAGGATTTTAGGATGTATGGTTTAGTGTTTAAGGTTTTTAAGATTTAAAATTTAGAGATTTATGATATAAAGTTGATAATTTCTAATTTTGTTGTTTCTGGCCTATATATTTGAATCTGGTCTTTCGCTATTCCCACAGTCCCTTAGTCCTGTACCGGCTGTCGGTCTATCTCATATTCGCAGAAGAAGGAACTTGCTTAATGCCATGCCGGAAGTGTAATTAAGTAGGCGGTTGGTCGTAGAAAAGTCTTTGAAGTAAGGGTCCGAGAAAAAAATGAATTTCGACCCCGTCGTAGTTCTCAATCATTTCGTGGCTGCGGGCGTGGCTGAACCATCTACGATGGGGAGAGAAGTCCGCTATTAATTATTTTCTTTGTTTAGAAATCACAAATCCTTCGGACCCTCTCCCAAAGAGTCCACCCAAATTCTGTACTGATTCGCCTTATTGTGCTCTTAAGGGCTTTGTCCACCTTCGCCTCTTCAAGTTGGCTCCTTCTCGAAATGACTAAAGTCTGATCAAGACTGGTCCTTAGTCTGTAGTTCTTTCACCTTATCTGGCTCGTAGATGGCTCTTGGAACTAGTGGTTAACCATTCCTACGCGAGACCATCGTTTATGTTTATTAAGAATGAGGCTCTTGAGAGGTTTTGAGATTTAGGGTTTAGAATTTAGGATTTTTGGATTTAATATGTTTGGCTTACTACTTCATTTTTTATCCTAAATTTGAAACCCTAAAATCTAATATATCTAATATTGTACATTTAATGGTTCGAGTCGCTCTTTTTTTATTTTTTATTATTTTATAAAGGATTAAAACGAAAATTTCAAAAAATTATGGGGACTAAAATAATATTATGTATACTTATAGGGACTAAAAGTTCTTAAAAATAACAGAAAATTTGACGGAAACATATACGGGGACTCGTTTGGTGTTCTTTTTAAACGTTGTAGGACTCGAATGAGTTGTTTTTCTTTTTAGGACTCAACTGAGATTTCGGGAAAAGATATAGGACTCGCGAAGTTGTTATCCCTTTTCTCGGCCTCTGTAGCCCCTTCCTTTTCTTCTATCATCATATTCATCTTCATACTCATAGCGCATAAGAGTTGGTTCCCTAGTATTCTTCCTTCTTGTCGCACCATTAGTTAAAGCATCTCTTTGCAAATGTCTAATAGATTGCTCTTATTTATCAAACTTGTCACTAACATCTCTAAATATGTTCTCAATCCTTTAGAATTGCTATTTCATAGCCTCAAAAGCAAAGAAAGCACGTTGATCAGCCTCACTACTCCTTTCATCCTTGTCACTGCCTTTACTACCTTTCGAATTAGACATGATGAAAATCCTGCAAAAACAGTACGTCAGAATAGCTCCTCACACACTCCCCCTACGTGTTTCTCCTGAATCAAAATGGATACCCTTGTGTTTCACTATAAAGGATGGATTTTAACCTCAATTAAGCTCACACTCTTGCCTTTGTCCTCTCTAGATTCTGGAGAATTTTACTTGTCTGGATCAATTACTACCAATCAATGTAAGCACAACAAAAACTTATTGTAATATAAAACAAAGAATCTAAAGAACAAAAGAAAACACAAAACTAGATGCAACTTAACATAAAGAAATCAAGACAAACAAAAATAAACACATACAAGATGAAGAAAAACGTATGTGTGTGAATTTTGGTGCCAATTGAGCAATATGAAATAAAATCATTGTTATCAAACCCGGACCAGCCCGGCCGGTTGAACCGGGGTAACCGCGACCCGGAGACAAATCCGGGTTTCTTACCCCTCCGAGTTGTATACTCCAAAAACCCGGCCGGGTCATGACGGGTTCTCCGGTTTTCCCATTTTTATTGACCCGTTTCCGGTTTTTCCCGGGTTAAAAGGCAAAAATTTCAAAATTTTATCTTGGTCAGACCATAACCAGACCTTTGGTTAGACCTTTACTAAAAATTATATACCGGTCAGACTCGATTGGACCGCGGTTGAACCTCTTAACCCGCGACCCGGCCACTGAAACGGGTCAATGGCCGGGCCGGGTTTTATAACCTTGAATAAAATTACTCAATTCAAGGGAAATGGAACAAATCGAACAGCAAACAATAAACTCGAAAAACAAAAAAAAGAATGTAAGAGATGACAAGAACATTCAATTCTATCCCAATAACTTAAATACAAAACACAAGTTCTGAGTGCAAGAAAGTGTTTCTTGACGCAAGAAAGCAAACCTTGATGGGTTTTGCAAAGTGATTAATGCAAACAAATAAAGGTTCACAATCTTGATGAGCTATCGCTCAATCTTGATTTCTTTTCTTTCTTTTCATGAGTTCTTTTTATATATATACTATAATCGACAACAACAAAAAATAAAAGAAAAAAATTGAATTTTAAACATAGGCTCCGCTACCAAAGATGGTACGGAAATAATTCTAGAACTCAAGAATCACCTCTGTTTCAAAGATTGTTCTCAGACCTAAATTCAATCAATCTAATAAAACTCTTCACTCCCAAAACAGTAAGAAATTGGCAACAAATAGTATAAGATTGCAAGAATCGAATTATCGCCACAACTTCTTACTTGATAAGTTAAATCATTCCTTAAGGTAAAACAAGCGAAAAAGACCGAATCCTTCCTTGAAGAAAGCACTCAATTTTTAATTAAAAAATAATTTAATATCAACTTATAAGGTTTAAAGAAACTTTTATACCTTGTTTTGACGCCTAACCCTATAAAAATGGATTTGGAAGCCCATTTAAACAAGGGCTAGGCTAACCCTAAGAAGAACACAACTTAAATAAGTCCAACATAACTTAACAAAATAAAAAGAGATAGATTGGGGTTTAAAACAAAGCAGCCCCCAAATAAAAAACCAATAAGGTCCACACACCATATGCTTGTGAAAACACTTAGCCCTCTTGACTTGAAGCCTCCAATGTGCACATGCATTTAGGCGTCTCCCTAAACTCCTGCTCAAGTTTGATCATCACGTCTTCTTGAAATTCTTATGAAATCAAAGCTTGTACATAACTCTACAGTTGTGCTTTCAGCTTATTGGAGCGTGACCTTGTGATTGGACCCAATAGCATAGACAAGTCTCATTTTTTGCCTTGGCGAGTTACATCAGACATGAAAATCAAACTACCCTCCAACTACCCAAACGTGGAGGAGAAAGGAAAAGCCGAGCAAGTGAGGAGTCATGTGAAATGGAAAATATAAGGAACCGATACTAAACCCCTCACTTGAAGTGCTATTGATAGGACATCCCAAAACTCAACTCTTAGAATGGGCCAAGATGACCTAAAAATGGCCCGATAATAAGAGGAAGGAGGCTTGGGATTGAGAGAGTCCAAGATGGGAGGGGAGGCCCATGCGTGAAGTTAATTATAGACAAAGTTGGATATCAAAAATAGAAAAGGGTAGGAAGGTCATTTAAGGACCCTAAGATCAAGTTATATAGGCAAATAAGAGCTCTTAGATTAATTGTACAAGAAGCATTTAAAGGAAACGCTTACATAGATATGCTAACATAATCAAAACTCTATTTTTTTATCTAGAATGGATGGGAAGGGAAGGGATGAGAATGGTGGGGAGAAAAAATTTTTACCTTGGATATATTCATTAAAAAGAAGGGAGGAGAATGATAGGTAATATTTTCAAATTACATAAATATTTTTATTTATAAATTATTTTTTAGGATATAGGAGGCCAATTATGAAATTTTAAATCATCATTTAGTTCAAAAATTTCTCTCCCCTCAATTACCAACCAAAACGCCAAAATATTTTAAGGGAAATAAAGGAGAATAAAGTTAAAAAATTCTCCTTGTCCTTCATTAAATTCTTTTCCGAAACAAGATTAAATTAATAAGATTAAAAAAATTCTCCTTGGCCTTTATTAAAAATTTTTTCCAAATAAAATTAAATTAAAAATTTTCCTTCCTTCCCAAACAAATTGTAAGTGCAATATCCAGTGGCGGTGGGTCGGAGAGACCAAGGCCTCCCCTGACTTGCTGATAATTTTTTCTTATTAGGAGTATTTTCGTAATTTAATAATTATATAATTAAATATAAATCATATAATCTTAACAAATATGTGGCTGCGTCTTTTAAGGTTGTTTGTTGCAGGCCCATAAAGACAAGTTTTGAAAACTCTATTCCTATGAAAAAGGAAAAAAAAGACATGGAAAGAGTTTTATATTTATAGCATTTTGTTTTCCTATTAAATTATAAATCTTCTACTGGTTGAATTAAAGTACAAGCAGCCTTGCGTTTATTCTGCAATTCGATTTGGTAGGAGGACTAAGGAAGAAAGAATTTTTCTATTTTATTCCAAAAAAATAATTATTTAATTCTATTAATCACACAAAAATAATAAAAATATTTGTATTTAAAGATTATTATTATTATATATATGTCTCTATGTTCATGTTATGTTATGATTATTATTTTTTTTTGATAATTAGACAGTAAAATCGGACTAGAGAATGTAACCGGAATACTATATCTTGAAACAAGAGTAGCTAAATTATATTACTATTGGCTCCAAGCAATAGTCTAGTCGCCCAGCACACGATATTTATGTGTTTTTTTAAAAAATATTATTATATTATTTATTTGAGTCAAGTTAAAATTAATAGATCAATTATTTAATTCCATGTTTTATATTTAATACATGAGCAAATTTAAGGTAATTGATTCATTCTTCTTCGAAGAAAAAACAAATCAACAACAAGAAAGATGTGCAATCACTAATGCTAATGTCAAATTTTCATACCTTGGGCCCCCCTAGAAATTTAGCCTAGCTTCGCCGCCACTGGCAATATCAAATTCTTGTCATTCTTTTTTCTTGATCAGAAGCATTACATGCCACGAATATCAGCTACTTATTCTCTCTCGCCCACCAAAGATGCAAAACAGTTCAGTTCGTGATATTACGTCTTCATGGGTTGGATTCCTCTCCGGTAATGAATTTCGCTTTGCTCCAAACATGTCTAAAGAACAAACTCTCTCGCCCCAATCAACTACTCCAGTCTCTAACAAACATCATCAGGCATTTCTCTTCTTTCAAATTTAGTCGCACAACACAAACCAAGCGCTTACACCGAGCGCTGAGAATATTAGACCTCGTGGCCCCCAAAACCAAAACCAGGATACCCGCAGAGCGTCAAAACCATTTCCGTCTCATTCAGGACTTTTTGCAAACAGATAGAAAACAAGACATAGAACACCGCTACTTCACCAGCAATTTCGTTTCTTCAGACCCATTCGAGGTATTCCCTACGCTGTTCGACGAAATTCTTGAACCCTCGTCTCCAGTAGTTCCCGAGCAAGATTGTGGTGCTACGTGGTTGAGATTTGATGTGAGTGTCTTGTCAAACGCCGTGAGTGGTTGCGCTTCCACGCGCGATCTTCGGGGTGGTATTCAGTATCATTGCTTGGCTGTGTCTGTTGGGTTTCTCGCGAATGCCTACATAGGTAGTTCATTGATCACCCTATACGGTAAATGCGGTGAATTACAGAATGCCTATAAGGTGTTTCATGAAATGCCTGTGAAGAATGTGGTGTCATGGACTGCTATTATCTCTGTGTACGCACAGGAATGGAAAGTTGATGTGTGTTTGGAGCTGTATTCCTTGATGAGGAGGAATTCGATATTGGCGCCCAATGATTTCACTTTCACGAGTCTTTTAAGTGCATGCACGGGTAGTGGAGCTCTGGGTCAAGGGAAGAGTGCTCATTGCCAGATAATTAAGATGGGTTTTGATTCGTATTTGCATATTTCCAATGCTCTTATGTCAATGTACTGCAAGTGCGGGAACATTCCTGATGCCTTGTCCGTATACCGAAACATGGGTCGCAAGGATATTGTCTCATGGAATTCCATGATTGCAGGGTATGCTCAGCATGGGCTGGCTGTGGAGGCTATCGAACTCTTTGAAAAGATGAAGAAGCAGGGGGTAAAACCTGATGCCTTCACTTTTCTTGGTGTTCTATCATCCTGTCGCCATGCCGGTCTTGTTGAAGAAGGGAAGAATTACTTTAATTCAATGGTTGAGTATGGAGTGACGCCTGAACTAGATCACTGTTCTTGTATAGTTGATCTTCTTGGCCGAGCTGGGCTGGTAGAAGAGGCTCGAGATTTTGTTGAAAGGATGCCTGTGTCACCCAATGCAATAATATGGGGATCATTACTATCTTCTTGCAGGCTTCACGGGAATGTTTGGATTGGCATTCAGGCTGCAGAGAGCAAACTGTTACTGGAACCAGGATGTGCAGCTGCACATGTGCAACTGGCAAATTTGTATTCAAGTGTGGGGTACTGGGATCAGGCTGCTAGAGTGAGGAAATCTATGAAAGATAGAAGTCTCAAAATAAATCCTGGATGTAGCTGGATTGAGATCAAGAACCTGGTTCACAGATTTAGTGCAGAAGATAGCTGCAGCGACAGAATGACTGAAATTGTTACTGTTTTGGACTGCCTCGTGGACCATATGATAGCCATGACCTTTGAGCCTGAATTCTTCGAAGAGGATGCCAACGACTATTTCTCTTAACAGAATGTGAGATGGAACACTTGTTTGTGACCAGTGACATGGAAATTACTAGAAGGGTTATAGTATTGGTGTCTTGAAGCATTATGTTGAGTGCACAATACGGAGCTGAAGGTTTTTTATGATTCAGCTTGTGGGAAGAAATGGAAAAGAAGATAGCACCATTTTCATAAATTAGATAGCCAATTCCAGCAATCTGTTACCCCTGTCCTATGCAGGTGGAGTTGTGGAAGCTGCATAGTGCAGCAGAAATCTAGGCAGTATTTTATACTTAACGCAGCAAATAGGTTTTGCTTGGCAAGCCACATAATGTGCCTTTTATCCCATCAAAAGCATAATTGATTGCCCGATATGTCAGAAACATAAACAGCTCACCAGATTGGGTTAGATTTGAAAAAATAATGCGTTAGATTTTATAGCTCATCACGATGGTGCTACAAGTTCAAGTTTATGTGGGTCCTTTAACATTTTCCTCGTTTCCGTATTTTCTTTTGGGTTTGGTGATGCCATAATGGTCTTGATCATTTATATGGATGCACCGGCTAAAACATAAAAAGACACCAATTACATTCCTCTGATTGAATCTAGCTACTTCTTGGTTCTTACAACCAGGAAACCATATGGGAGTCCAGATATGCAGGGCCCTTTTTTTTTTTTTTTAATTTTACAAACTATGACTACACTCGAACTCGAACTCAACACTTTCAGCCCTGAAAATGACCTCAGTACCACTTGAGCAACTACGGCTCATTGAAGGGCTTTGCAATGCGTTTTGGCAGGGGTGAGGTATGTGCATGTACATTGAACAAGTAATTAAGCAGATTATCTAAAGACAGAAACAGCCAAGGCATGATATAAAGATAATCCCAGTGCTGGTACTAACTGCAGCAAGTCCCTTGCAATGGAAGACTTCAACTAATTCTAGGAGGCAACAAAATACAGTAGTCATCCACATCCCTTTGTGATACTTAAAATACCCTTTCCTAGTAAAAGGTTGAAATGCAGCAAGTTCCTTACAATGGAAGACTACAACTAATTCCAGGAGGCAACAAAATATAGATCCACATCCCTTGGTGATACTTAAAATACCCTTTCCTAAAAAAAGGTTGAAATCCTTCAAGAAACATGTTTGTAAAAAGAATTTGAGGATCCAACAGTTCTACATGGAGGCATATCAATGTGCTAACTGACAATACTACACCAACACTCCAACCTCAAGGCAGGCAACAAGGGGCAAAATGTCTTCACTGGAGAACTCGCATCAAGATTTGATTATTGAGACAGAAGCGTCTGTTCTTTGTAATCAAGGCATTCATCGCTCCTGTCTGTGTATGAAAGCGTACCAATGCCGCTTTTACAGGATCTTGGTTGTCATTATCTTGCCTGCAAAGTATTGTGTGAAAAAGACATAGCATAACAACAAAACAGTTAGCTTGCACAAACTGCTGGTTACTCACTTTACAAATATCCTGATGGAGTTCGGATCATATTCACAACCACAAAGGAAGCGCTCAACATCTTCTTGAATTGCATTTCTAGGGATTCCTTGTAGGAGAACCTAAAAGTGGCAGTCAATGTGAAACAGCATCAGCTCATGAATCGTCAGACAACTTAGCTAAGTAATGAGCCCCCAGTCTCTAGTTCTATAAAATACCAGACCCAACAGAACTCCCAACCAAACAAAAAAGTAGAAAATAATAAAACATATCATTTTCAATACCCAACCAAAATTTTGGAATTTTCATCAAGGCGAAGAAAATCTGTATGCTGAAGAAATATCTATCTAATGGAGTATCTTAAATCAAAAGCCAAATCCAGAATTCTCAGCAGCATTATAAGATTGTTCCGACAATCACTATAAATGGAGTAAAAACAGAAAAAAAAAAAAAATTATTTGGGAAGGGTTTATTTAATATAACAGTGGTATGGAAGTCAAATACATGCTACAAAGAGATAACTAGCCATTTGATCTTGCAGTCAAGATGAGGAAGTCAAATCAAATTACTAGTAGAACTTGCAACTTCCTCAGAGCACTTGAAGGAATAAATGCCGGCTGAAGATCCCTAGGTTACTATAAAGGTGAGCACTGGCGACTCCTTGTCCCCCAGAACTGTGGGCGATTATGTCATACACATTTAAAGATTTAGAAGATGAATTTTATGTGAAGGGACCAATGAAGGCAGTCACTATTATGAGGCTCTTTCCTAGAGTTCAAGCCTAGCATGTCAGATTTGGCAAGATATATGATCCATAAAGCCAAACGCAAAAGCCCTTCTTTGGTCACCTTCCTCTTAATCACAAGAAGCTAGAAGGTGCAACGGCAGTGATTTATGTTGCTTGACTGATGTTTGGAAATTTGCTATCGTTACATAAATGAAAACCTCAAAAACTAAATGAAGATAAAAAGGTAGGTATTGGCAAGAAAACAGAAACAACACAAGAGAATGCAGAATTACAGTTTTTCCATCATAAGGCATGACGAGCTCCCATTGTGACTGGTCAGCCTGAAACCCAAAGCAAAATGTCAATTATCCGCAGTAGAATCAGGCATTTGAAATAGAACATACAAACACAAACCTACCGCTTCCAATCTGACGAAACGTCCTTTCCTTGCAATCATCTTAAAGGCATTGTCATACGCACTTCGAGAAGGGAACCGAATCAACCTGATGATCACAACAACAACAACAACCACCAGATGATAACTAAAAACTGCAAAGGAGAGAAATACAATACAATTCATCGAAGAAAAAGGAGGAAGAATTGATAGAGTACATTGCAGTTGGAATCAAGCGGTTATAGGTAACTTTAATATCATCTGGAGTCAAATCAGAGCCCTCGAGCAAAGTTATAATGTCACTCTTCAACGTTAAATTCTTGACGCCTTGCAGCCTCCCATAAACCGGAGCTATTCAAAATTCGAAAGAAAATAATCAATTAATTTTGTTCTTTTTAAATTAAACAAAAAAAAAACTATAAACCCTAAACCCAAGGGCTACTTAGAAAATATAAACTTGGGGAGCAGTAGAAAGGGAACAGGGCAGCGGGGCAGCACCTGTGGTGGGATTTCGGAGGAAGGGTTCGACTGATGGATGCTCCGGCTGAGGAGGCGGCGGCGGCGGTTGAGTGGCGTCGGTGCAGAAACGCTGGCGGAGAAGTGACGGGGAGAGGGCGGGGTTTGGCTTGAGAGGAATGGAGGATAAGTGCGATCTGATTGCGCTTCTTAGGAGGCTCATTTCTGTTTTTTTTTTTTTCTTCTGATTAGCAGTGGAGTAATTAGTTTCTTCTTCAAGGAGGGGAAATGGTGAGGAATGCTCGCTCTTCCTGGCTTTACTGTAGCTGGCTCAAAGGGAAATGAAAAATAGCGAGGAGAAGAGTAGCTAGCTAGGCTAGTGGTGGACTGGAGAGGGGCGAACGGGGAGTTTAGGAATTGAAACGATGTCGTATCAAAACTAACCTGGAAGCTGATTATGTCGAGGTTGGGCTTTGAAATGATTTGGTTGGAACATGAAAAGATTTTTGGGCTTGGCCTGTGGAACTTGGAAATAAAAGGCCAGAGTTAGTAGTAGAAATCTTTCCTTGGATGTGCACATGACGTGCTCAGGATATGGTTTACACCTATTTCCCTTAATTAAGGATCCATTGGGCCTATTTCTAAGGCGAAAGATGATCTATCGATCCATATATATATCACCGTATGTTTTAAAAAAAAAAAAAATTCATTCCCTCTAACCTTTGATTTTCACTTGTTTATTTGTTAGCACTAAAAGTTGTGCATGTTTGTTATTGATTTGGCCAAGGAAATCGGCCATAAATGAAATGAATTTGTTTGATTAACATTACTGAAATTGTTGTAAATAAAATAAATTTAAGAGGAGAAGAGATGAGCAGAGAATGGAGAAGAGGATGAGCAATGGAAGGGAAGGAGGAAGATCAGTTTCGTTCTCAGTTTTTATTCACTCTACTGGACAAGTTTTTCATACATAATATATATAAGAAAAGATGAATGGGGTGAGGCTATTTTGGTACATAACATTCACCTACCATATTATCACGTTTTATTTTTACAACACTCCCCCTTGAATGTTATTGTACTGTAGGTAGAATACGCTTTGGAATAACTGCCTCATTAAAAACCTTACCAAGAAAAACTCAGTGGGATAAAAACTTGGTGAAGGAAAAAAGAGTGCAGTGCGTATTCTTCTCCCCCTCATTTTGGCCTCCATTTGGTTGCTTGATGCTCCCCCTCATTTTGGCCTCCATAGATTTCCTGATATCGTTGTATGCCGATTGTCCTTGTCAGCTTCTGGTGACGTGTATTTTGTCTGATTGTTTTTGGTACATCTTTACTTCAATTGGACAGAGTTGACAGCATAATCTTCATAATTTTGTTGTAGGAGCATCAGCCTTGCCCTTTTGCTTTTGTGGACCTGATGATATAGCAACTTCATGTGCAATGTTGTGGCAGATGTCCGACTGTGCCTTTTGTGGATCAAGTGGGGGATCTATATCTGCAAAAACCAACTCTTCTTTCTTCGGGTTTATAGGATTCACATGACACTACATCTTTTATATCCGAAGATGAGAGCAAATACATATCTTACCAATAGGCTTAAATCATAAGCTTCAGGCTTTACAACAAGGTACTCCAGGACCAATTTAATAGCACAGTATTTAGAGGCCTCTTCTGGAGTGCCAATCATAAATAGATTTATCCATATTAAAAAAAAAATTGACTGAAAACATCAATTCAGTTCTATTTTTGTTATTTTCCCGGGAATTAGTTGCTTCAGGCAACTTGGATCCTTCAGGGATCTTCATGACTTATGGATCCATATTAATAAATAGGCTGTAATAGCATTTACTAGATGCATTTCAAATTTATTTTATATGATGCCAGACTTATTAACATAATTGCATCCACCACAGGGGAGTAAAACTCCTCATAATTAATACCTGGTCATTTGGGTAAAACTTTGTGCCATAAACCGTGCTTTATATCTCATATTCTTTTCCCACACAAATTTCCATTTTATGACCAGTTGAATTTTACACCTTCTGGTGTATGGACTACAGGTCCGGAAATTTCTCGCTTCGAGCGAGTCCAACACAGCCTTTAATCATGTTTCTCTATTTTGGCCAATCATATTGCGCCTACATTCGTCAAATGTAGGTTCATGATCCTCATTTTATTTAACGCTATATTATAAACAAGTATTCCGTCGACGGTTATTTCTCATCGGTTCCATCTTATTCCTGACACTGTAATCGAGATCTCATCATGCTCATTTATTTCAGGTACCTGAGTTACTTCTGGAAATTTATCAATTGTGTCAGAGAATCAACCTCTTCTAGAGAACTTTTAATTCTAACCTCTACTGGAGGTCTTATTTTCTCACTGGGGCCATCTTATCACTTTTGCTCCTTTTTCTCTATCGAGAATTTCTTTTATGGAACCGAGCATATAGATTCATTTGCATACTAATATTGTTCTTCAGGAACATCAATTTAAAACAGGAGCATTTGCAGCTGGTATATGATCACATGTTTCAAACAAATATGTCTGGCAAATGACTTACTAATCTTTTGCAAATGAATCATTTCTTAGAACTTCAGGTTCATACTAATATTCGAGGATCAAAAAGGAAATATTGATAAGTCATTTCAATAATTTCTTGATCCAGCTGCTTATTTTCTCTCCCCCTGATGTTGGGTAAAACATCAACTAATAAGCGAATATTGCTATAAATAAATCTCCAATCCCCTATCATAGGTTTCAATTACCTTTATAATTTATGGAGATACATACCCAACGTAGATTCCCAATCTTCTTTAAGGGTCCAATTTCACAACTCTGTGGTGGAGCATTATATGACCGATGGTCCGAAGATGGGATATACTATGTATGTGACCATTAATCAATTAAATGGGGAGGTCTTTATAACATCATATTGGCTTGATGCACAGTGTTGCTGCATATAAAATATCAATTTCTCAAGCAATAATATTTCATCAACAGTCGTGCAATCAATTGTCAATGTTTCCCCAGATTTGTTTGGGTTTATTTCCAATGATATACAGTCTCTTATTGATGAAATATCCCAGCATTATCTAGACATATAGTCTAGTAACATAAGTAGGGACATGTGCCCGCAAGTGACATAATAAGTGCGCACTTATGCCAACTTGCGTCACACAATAAACCATCTAGTCGATGCATCGTAAAAATTACCTAGATGGTTAACACCGCGGATTGATCAGTCCGTGTTCATGTCCCTGAATTATTCCTAAACTTGCTGGTGATTCTAGGCCATTCTCATCTTAGGAAGGCCGTATAATAAATTTTGCAACAAACAAATATATGAAAATTTATTGATTATAAAAACTTCTGGTTTTTCAATCAATGATCAAAACAAATTTTGTGCATCATAATTGAACCGGGATGGCCCATCCGGTCATGCCAAACAATAAATCCATGAACCAACTTCAAGTTGGTGCCAACTTCAGGCTGCGCAAGCAGTGTATTTAAACACTTAAAATTGCTAGCTCCAGGCTAGTGCATTCCAGCTTCTGGCTGGGTATGTTAAGTTTCAATTACACAACTGTTAGCTTCAGGCTAGCTAAATATGTGCCAATTTTAAACTTATTTCTGCCACTCATGTTGGAAAAGATCGGAATTATTGGACAATAATTAAAGTGGTGGCAGACATTAAAGCTTTGGAATTTTTCTGAATAATAATATAATCCACCGAAAAATCTTCTAGATTTTTTCGGGGACACCTGGCTATCTATGCTCAGGCTATAAAATGGGAGAAGGATTACATGGGAAGATATAGGAAAACTCATAGATATAGAAAAATTCATCAAAACAAAGAAACAGAAAAACTCAACCAAGACAAAAATGCCTTCCCCAGCTATTGTTTTCTTTGTTGAGGGTGCCTCACTAGGCAGAAGAAATAGATTGGCCTATAGCATGGTAAATGAACAACAAGAGGAACTGCCTAATGATCTGGCGAGAATTCCTCGTTTAGTGTTTGTAGATGAGCTATACTCGTCTAGGTTCTTTGTGACTCCAATGGAAGAAATTTTCTTCCTGGAGGACCAAGGCAATCTCAGGACAAATTTTTATGGCTCAGCTAACTCTATAATGTTTTTCATATCTGCTAGGATGCAGGAATTTCAGCTAGAGCCTTCATGTCAAATTTTAAATGAAAGCAGTTATTATCAGGTTTCCATGATGGCTCGGAGCGTCCCAAGGGTGACTGGGTTACCACCTACATGGCCTAA
>JAKUCV010005428.1:76681-135508 GCA_028386065.3 Turnera subulata
CATATTGATCGTCTTTCCATTGTCGTGAGCACTTCGGACTCACCCCTCACCTGCGGGCTTTCATCCCGTAGGATGAGTTGTTTCATGTACAGGTTTGGTGCATTCCAGACAGGCTGCGACGTTTCCCTTGGACGGGCTTGGATCCATAGTTTGCATGTGTCGCATACAGTGTTAGTGTTAGTGAGTTTAAGTCTTCCGCTGTGCACTGTTGTTATATTTATTGGGCCAATGGGCCGGTATTGTTATTTACGATGTTTACTATTTTTGGCCGTTGGGCCGAGTTATTGTTGTATACACTGTATGCTTGGGCTGATTTTAGTTGGGTCGTCACAGTTCCGGCTCGTGTTTACTGTGTACGGTAAATTCGGGTCGGGGCGTTTCAATTCCAGACAGGCTGCAGCGTTATCCCTTGGACAGGGCTCGGATCCATAGTTTGCATCTATGTCGCATACAGTGTTAGTGAGTTTTATAAGTCTTCCGCTGTGCATTATATTATTGTTGTTGGGCCACTGGGCCGGTATTGGTTATTTGTGATGTTTATCATTTTGGGCCGTTGGGCCCGAGTTATTGTTGTTTACACTGTATGCTGGGTTATTTTGGTTGGGTTGTCACAGTTCCGGCACGTGTTTACTGTGTACGGTAAATACGGGTCGGGGCGTTTCATATTGTATAGCTAAGCCACAAAATTAATCCTGCACTTCTTCATCATTTATCCTTCAAATAAAATTGCATTAAATTATTGATGCATAAAAACATTAAATTCCCGTAATGCAGTACTTATTTATTGGACAACAGCCCAGCCGTTACATCCTGTATTTGAAACATTTTTTGCAACTACCTAAGACAAAATTTATTATATATCATCCAAGTTTTAATGTTTTAAGATATGAGGTTACTTTATTACACACCATACCATACATGTAACAGTCCGGGTAAAATTTATATTTTTACCGGGACTGCAAAAGGCTTTGTACAGTAATTTACCTTATGAAATTAATCTTGGGTAATTATTTCAGGATAAATTATGCATCGGATTCCATGGATTTTACAGTCCAGAGTTGGTATTTTTCGGGTCCAGGAATCTCGAGAAAAGTCAGGTTTAACCTCGAAAGAATGGACCAGAAATAAAGTAAAATGGGGATTTTAGTTATTTTGTAACGCCCCGAATTTCGTTAATTGACTTTTTCGGAATTTTCAAAATTTTCGGTATTTAATTCCAATTTTACCCTTGCAAAATTTTCGGTATTCAGGTTAAGGAAATTAATTTATTTTTCCTTGGAAATATAAATTTTCAAGTCGGAATTTGTCCTTGGTTCGGGTTTTGTTGGAGTGATTGTGTCTCGGCGCTTGACGCGGAGTTTATAGTAGTTTGGGTTAAAACTACGTCGTTTTGATAAAAGAAAAAAAAAACGTGTTGACTGGCGAGGGTTGACCGCGCCTCAGTCCGAAACGATGTCGTTTCGGGACTGAGCCGGCCAAACCCTAAATACTCCTCTCTTCCCTTCTTTTCCTACTTCCCTCTTTTCTTTTCTTTTCTTTCTCTTCTTCTCTACACTTGACGGCCGCCTCACCCCACGCCCATGATTTCTTCCCCTCGATTTCGTCTCTCCCTCTCTCGCTATTGCTTTCCTTCTCCACAACTCACATACATGCCGCCATCATTTTTGCTTTTCGCCGTCACCACCATCTTGTTCTTCCTCCTCCAAACACGACGCCGCCACCATGGATTTCTTCCTCTGCCTCTGTGAGCCGCATCCGGGAAAGGGCTCGGGATGGCCAAACGAGGTAGACGACAGTGAACCCAAGGGAACTCTCGCGAGTTGTCACCGCCGCCTTGGTTCTCTGTTCGTCCACTCGCCGCCGCTCTTGTGGGGGCCGAAGCTGTCGCCTCCTGTTCGTCGGGTAAGCCGTTGATGCCTTCCTCCTTTCTTTATCCCTCTTTGTTTCTATACCCGATCCCTGTGCTAATTCGACTCTTTGTGTGTGGGGTTGTTGATGTTGTTTGTTGGGTACGAGTTTGGATGGTGGCTGTTGGCGGCGGATTGAGTGTGTTTGGCGAGGCGAGGCGAGGCTTTTGATGACGACAGAATGGGGGCACCGGCGATGGATCGGACAGGCTGTTCTCGGTCGCCGTCGCTGGGGTGAGTCGCACCCCCTCTTCTTTTTGTTTCTTTTGTTCCGTCTCTGAATTTTGTTAACACCCGAGTCTTTGATTTAACTGAATTGTTAACTTTGGGTTTTTGTTAATCGAGTTTGCAATGATAACGGGTTGGCATGTCTTCGTGGTGGCGGATCAGAGTCTCATACACGGGCTTGGATTTAGGCGAGTGGGTGCTGCAAGTCTCGGGTGTAGATGCGTAGGCTGATGAATCTGTGCTTGCCGGGCGTTGTGTGAGTTTGTATTTTCCGGGTAAGGATTGGTTGCCCAACTCGTTTTTTTTTTCCTTGTGATACTCTTGGGTGTTGTCTTGGGTGTTGTAGTATGGATGGTTAAGTAAATTCTCGTGTTGTTTGGGTCGGTGTTTTAGGATTGACAATGGGAGAGAGAGTGACCTTGTGAGTTGTGAACTTTCCGGCGAGGCTTGGCCGGAATCCGGCAGGTCGGGTCACTATTCCGGCGAGCACGGTTCCAGTTTCGGCGAGGCTAATTACACACCAACGATTTCACGGTATCTCTCCCGAAGATGTACTATATTTTTATTTTTATTTTTCTGTACACGGCATGTAATATTAATTCGAATTGGGGTGTGTACTAAATCTTGTATAATAGAAACCGAGAGTATGGGGTGTGTAACATGTGGCCGGTATATGTCCGACGCACATAATAACCTTAGGTCGGAAAGGTCGGGCTCGGGAGCTCGATTAATGTGAGTAAGTGAATGGGCCGGGCCTAGACCCAAGTTATGCCATGTTAAGGATATACGGGCTTTAGGCCCAAGGACTATTTTAGATACGGGCTATAGGCCCAATAAGGAGTAATTAATCTAAAAAATGGGCTGTAGGCCCAGTGACTTAAATTGATGTGGGCTTAGGCCCTGTGAACAGTTAATCGGGATAAATAATTGAACTTAAGCGAACTTTTGGTCTCGGGCTAAGTTATAGGATTTGTCGAGCTAAGACCATAGACCTATCTTAATTGGGCTTAAGGACTAAAAGATTTCATGTCGTTATAGTCACGGCATTGACATGCATTCATCATGATTTTATGTGGACCTTATGTGTGGTCATTTTGATTCCAACATAGGATATGTTAAGGTGGAACGAGGCTTCGGCTTTCGAGACAATCTTAATATGGCCAAGGTGAGGACTTATAAACCTTTATATGCATTACTGCCTACAATGCTCGGTGAACTGTCTTGTTACATGAGTGGTATTAATTGTTGGTCTTGAATGTTGTATGCATGCTTGTTTGATGTGCTTATGTTGCTATCTGCGAGTGTACTATGTTGGTGATATCTCTGATGCAGTGTGCATGATTTGTGAACTGTGTACCAGTGTGATATAATATGCCTGTCGTGCATGAGTTGTTTTGTGTGTTAAATAACGTGTTAAGTGGTTTTGTGGTTTGTGTGGTGGATTGTGGGCTGGAGGCCCGGATTTGAGATTAAGATGTTAAATCCACACAACCATATTGAAATAACATATGGTACAATTCTTAAAGGATAATTGTGAATAAAATACTATTATAAAGTCTACTGTGGGGCTGTTGACCGGTTGGTTCGAGCGGGAAGTAATACCCCTCGGGATGGCATGCGGGTTAGCATGTGGGCCTGTGATGGCCGGTTCTACCTCCCTCCTTCTACCTCCCCCTTTCTACCTCCCTCTTTCTCTCTGTCTCTCTCTCTCTCTATGGATATGTTGGGCTTCGTGCCTGGTTTATTTGGGCTTCGTGCCTGGTTTATTTGGGCTTCGTGCCTGGTTGTCTGATCAGACGGGACCGAGCTCGACGCACACAGTAGAGGGCCCTAATAAAATACTTAAACTTAATAACAAAGATAATAATATAAGTAATGATAGTGATGGTTGAAGTCTGGTGATGACTGGTGTTATGTATTGTGAATTGTTGTGCTCTGTGTTTGCTGTTGCCATTGCCGGTGTACTTGTAGTTGATTTGTTTTGTATATTATTGGTTTATTTGTCTGCGGTGAGACAGTGGTTGGTCTCACCCCCTCACAGTTTTACACAGGTTAGCTGATCGATGATCAGAAGAGCATATCAGCAGGTGGCGGTGCTTTCCTCTCTTCGGGTCGGATCCATAGAGTTCACTGCATACATGTTATCTTATGTTTAGTCTTCCGCTGCATACTCGTTGTTGTGTAATTTGTTGTACACTTGTTCATTGGTTATGTTGTTTATATTGTATCCCGGGTAGAAGGGCATTTTGGTCACTTCACATGATGTATATTCTTTATTGAATAATTTGGGATACGGGTGTCCCGGGAATGATAAGGGCAATTTGGTCAATCTATAATTAATTTATAGCTCATATTATTAAATTGGGACACGGGTGTTTTATATTTGCTGGTCCGGACAATACCCGCTTGGGTGTGTGTAACACACTTGCACCACATTTTCCCCTGCCACGTGAAGCTTCTTCTTCACCATGAAGCTGCACCCGACAGGCTTCTCCTTCCCCAGTAAGGAATTAATCCTTCTTCCTTACACCTTACCTTTTTTCTGCCTGAAGCCTTCTTTGATACTTCCTGGTAGCTTCCATGTTCCGTGCCTTTCCAGTTGCTGCAACAATAAACCTCACACTGCCTCTCGTTTTCTGCAAAGCAAACCCAGATAGCCTTCGTTCTACCTGCATCAACTTTTGCCCAGAAACCTTCCTTGCAAAACCATACACATATATTACAAAAAAACAACAACACACACACCAACACCATGCTGCCACGTCACCCACCCTCTCTTCCTCCACATCTTTTTTTTTTCTTCTTGTGCGCGACCGCCACCGTGACCAGCATCACCACCTGACACCATCATCCACCTGCACCGCTGTCGCCTCCTCCTCCTTTCCCCGCGTTGCCGCTCGCCGTCGCTGCTAGCCACGCCACCGTTCCGTGGAGACCGGTCGACGAGTCACCGGACTTGACGAGCAGAGCCGCCCGGATCTGTCTGTTCTCCTTGCCGTCTTCCTCTCCGAGTCGCCTTCGCCTCGCCTGCAGCACCGTCGCTGCGCCTTGTTCCGCCGTCCGTCCCAGCTCCCGCGCCGCCCTGCCTTTCTCCTTCCTCGCTACCGGTGAGTAACCGGGTGCCATTTTTGTAGACGGGTTGAGGCAGACCCGGTTGTGCAAAGGCTGACCCGCCCGTGTTCGGGTCATGGACCGGGTCGTGCCTTTGGATGCGGTCCGGAAATTAAAAAATATAAATATTAATGAATAAGTATATTCTGGAAAAAAATATATTATATGGATTATATATGTTCTCTGGAAAAAAATAATATATAGTATATGGGTTATATTTCTGGAAAATATAAGTATATAGTATACTATTACGTTGGTGGAAATAAATGAAGTAATTACTTTGATATATATATATATATATATATATTATTTTCAAAAAAAACTAATGTAATTATAGCTTGATTACTTAAATTATAGTAAATACCGTTAAACATATATATTATGTAAATGTTTACCGGAAAAAAAAAATATATATACATATATACGTGACTAATTTCTAGAAGGATTATTTTATGATAGCTATTATTTTTGGATAAGAAGATAGGTAATAATAATAATTATTCTTACCAAATATTTTGGAAAGGATATTATCAAAGTATAATACCGGAATAATAACCGGGCATATGTATAGTATATTTTTGGCACTTGAAATTAAATAATAAATAATGACGATAACATGACCCGGGGCGATAAACGAGTGGGCATAGTGTTTAATTCTACGGCTTACAGTATTAGTTATCATTTGCATATCATTGTTGTGCATCTTATGTGTACGTATTTTATTATTTAATATAGGAGCTGTTAACGAGCAGTATCGCGAGGAACCAGAGCCGGGACCTTTCGAGGACTTTCAGGAGTAAGGAAACCGACTAAGGTGAGGATGGATAACCTTTGATATGTTGCACATAGTACTGTTGTGTTTTCTGTTAATTGTATTGTTTGATTGAACCGCTGAGTTGGTTGGGTTTGGCTGTTTTGTTATTGTTGTTATTGTTGATCTGTTAACTATGGAAAAACTGATATGATGAGATAATTGGATAATTGGAAGTTGTGTTGACGACTTAATTATCACTTGGAAAGTAGTGGTACGACTCGATGGTTAGAAACTATTTTGTGGTGGCCATGATCTGGGTTCTTGTGATAAGCATGTCTATGCTTGGGATGTCTATCCCGTGATTATATTTTGGGATGTCTATCCTGTGATTATATTTTGGATGTCTATCCCTGGGTTCTCTTTTGATCTGGCACCCAGAATACGTTAATAACCAGGTACGACCCTAGCTTGTCCAGTGACGGAGCCCGAAGATAAAAATTGGAAATTATATAATGTCTTTTAGCCTTGGCTCAGTCATGTTTCAAGTGAATCTTTGCTTTGTCTTTTGCTAGTGTTTTTTTTTCTTTCTCGGTATTATGTTTGCCTGCATATTACTGTTTATCCATGATTGTACATTATTGTACCGGTGGGCACTTCGGACTCACCCCTCGCCTGCGGGGTTTCATCCCGTAGGATGAGTTGCTCGTAGTACAGGTACGTGGTTCAGCCAGCTGTTGTTTCTACTCCACCAGACCCCGGATCCATACCTCCGCTGCATCTCATTCTAAGACTTCCGCTGCTTGTTTTTCTATTGTGATGTTGCTGTTGAGGATATTCTCTGCTGCTATTGTTACTGTATTGTGTCTTTGTTGCTGTAACATATACCCTCTGTTGATGGTTGGTTTGGAGTGTATTGACTATAATAATGGTCCCCGGGAACGGGTGACGGATGCTGTATTTGAATTTGCTTGTACCGTACTTTGTATCATATGTACTGTCTGCTACTGTAATAAGAATAGTTTTGACACGTGTTTACCCTATACGATAAATACGGGTCAGGACATTTCAATACATCACTACTGATGCTATCTAAAATGCTTTAAAAGTTATTGTAGAGGGAGGCCAAAAAATTAATCCTGCACTTCTCCGATTGTATTTAAAACTCTTTGGAACTATATAAGACAAGCTCTATCCAAGTTTTAAGGCTGCCGTTTTATATTGTATTTGAAAACTTTTGGTACTGCATAAAACAGGCTTTATATCATCCAATTGTTAATGCTTTAAGTTGAATCAGGTTACTTGGTTACAGACCATACATCACTCTTGATGTTATATACAATACTTTAAAAGTTATAGTGGCGGTAAGCCACAAAATTAATCAAGAACTATTAAAAGTTTGACTCTTGAATTAGTCAATATCGCCATTATATTCTTTTGATGATTGTTTGAATCATACTAGAATTTTTTTATATATATATAAGGGAATCATACTGGAACCTTGGTTACAATGTCTAATATTTTCTTTGTCTTGTAAACATGCAAAAAGATAAATAAACAAAAAAAAAACAAAATTCAAGAAAGGTATTGCTTGAAATTTCTCCGAAAGATATTGATAAAAACATTAAATTATACACATAAATTAAATTAGGTAGATTATGTGTTTCAGTTTTTTTTATTAAAAAAACTATTTTCAACAAGCTGCTTATGTTATTAATCGTTTTTCATAATACTTAACCATCTATTTTCATTATCTTCTTTAATATAAATATTTTTTATTAAATATATAATTTAATATGATAAATTATATAATTTAGAATATCATGAACATCAACAAATATCGTTAAAGAAAGTTCAATCTAAGGATTGCTATACAAAAAGTTATTCTGAAGAGTTCCTATCCCTTTAGAATATACGAATAACAGTAATAAAAAAAACAAGTACTGAAAAAACATAATTACAAAAAAGAACTTTAACACTTATAATGAAAATCAAGAACAATGATTATGAAGAAGAATAATCGTGAGAAATCATAAGGGATGTGCTCGAAGTTTATTGAAACTATCTAATAAATCAAATTAATATATAAATAAAAGCATCTAATAAATTGAATAGAATAATTATCTTCTAAAATCAGTAAACAATATGATATATACTATATGTATCATGAAGATTTTAACCAAAATAATAAAAATACATGAATTATTATGTAAAATTATAAAATATGAATAAATAATTTATAAATATAAAAAATTACTATTATTTCCCTTGCACTTTTACATAATTTCATTTAATTTATTATTCTTTTCCATAGTTTGAAAAATATTTTTTATTAATAATAATGAATTTTAGAATGTCATCATAATAATATATTATTATTATCATGTCGAAATACATTAAAAAATGATAATATAATTTAATAATTTCTATTTATATAATTTATTTATTAGTTTTTATTTGAACAATTATTAATATTAAAAAATAATTATATTATATATTATCGTACTACGTGCATCGCACATGTAGAAAAATTAGTATAATTGAAAAACGTGAGTGCGAAATAAATGAAGTATATTTTTATAGGTTTTCCTATCTTGTGCTTTGAAGCACATGATAAGCTATAAAAAAGGAAATAAATTATCAAGATTAATGAATATAATTATCTTACAGATTAAAATAAGCTTTCATTGTTATTAATTAGATTGATTACACCACACAAATGACTTTTTGAGATAGGGTTATTTTAGTGGGTAGAAAATGATATTCATTAATTGTAAAATTTTGTTTCTTTTTTTTTTTTTTGGTGGCTTTTGATGTGTTCTTATGGTAAAAAATAATTAAAAAAAATCCTATTTTTATTTTAGACCCGCTCAACTTTTAACTTTTTTTTTCAAACTCATTCTAGTAAAAAATTTATGCATTTACCGATTAAAAATGATTTTTAAATTAGTTAACTTCTGGATTTGCTAATGGAAGAGTCAAAACAATTTGTACGAGAATGTGAATTACTCCAGTTTTGTGTTAGTTCCTGTGGATTCAAATCAGAGGAATCAGGCCCTCGGTATATGTGCCGACCAATATGGCCGCCCAATCTATACCTACCTTTACCGCCCAAATATCCATATAGGGGAATGCAAAAAAGAACCTGGAATCTGGGATAATGAGGCCAAGTTAGAAGATGCCTCCAGGTTATAGCCTAGCTTGGCCAGCCGTATGCACGGAACTATTCTTTATTAGATTAACTAAACGGACTAACTAACTACCAAGACAATCACGCTGATTAATTGAAATCGCTTAAGTGATTTATGCAAAATTATTACTTCGTGAATACATATACATACGTTACCTAACTATTTGAATTTCTCAAGTTGTTTTGAACAATAACTGCTTGGTGTTTGGCGAATACAGACGCTCTATGCGGCATGCGCAGATGCTAATTAACCTTTATAATTTGTGTTTTATCATTCTTTAATCTGGATTAGTCTGGCCCGTTTATACCTCAAAAAAGGCGAAAGAACATGGCAGGCTGGTTATGACCCAGCTACACCAAGTGATGCTGCTGTATGCTCTTGCCGCGTCGCCGATTCCAAAAAATGTAGACCCCACTAACTCCATAAAACCCGGTCGGCCATAAATCTACCACGCGCCGTCGCGTGAACATAAGATAAAACTTCCTTAGTCCTTACCATTTCGTATCAAATCGTACGTACGTCCCGTTACTTTCGAGGGGCGGGGGAGAATCCATTTATTACTATTATTATTATTTTTTTTTTTTTGAGAAACAAGGAGAATCCATTTATTTAATAAGTTGGTAAAACAAAGATAGTAGTTAGTAATCTATCAATCGATCATGAAACAAACGACAATCAAAAGCATTTCTCTCATAGTCATAGGCTATGAGTGTTCCTCAAATAGAAACTCCACCAAATATCCCAGTTTTATCAGGGGAAGGTCGTTTGTGCGTGCCACCCTCGTCACACACCAATAAAGCCACACTCCTTATAACCATAAATTTCATCAGCACCTTTCCCCTCCAAAGTCCAAAGAGCGTAGACCTTTTAGTTGCAAGAAAGAATCCGGCGCATACATTTCCGAGTTAGACAGGCTTAATTAGCATTTTAAACACACACAAAAAAGGAGGGGGATAAGGGAAGGGCTTCTTTCTTTTTTTCTTTTTCTTTTTTTTTTCCTTTTGTCTCTGTGTGTGTGCAATGGAGTTTGAGGGTGTGCATCTTGGAATGGACTTGGATTGGCTTCTTGAGTTCATGAAGGGCATGATAAAGCCACTGGCTGCCACTACGGTGGTGCTTATGGCAGTAGTGTTGTCTTTTATGCAAAAGCTTGGCTTGGAAGGAGAGATGGTGTATTCAATCATCAGAGCCTTTCTCCAGCTTTCTGTTATTGGGTTTGTGTTGCAGTTCATCTTCAACCAAGAAAACAGTCTCTGGATCATTCTTGCTTACCTTTTCATGGTCAGTAGTAAGTCTTTGCTTTTCTTTGCCTCAATTAGTCTGCACTTTGCAGTTGGTTTGCTATCTCATTTGAATGTTTGTTGTGGGTTGACCAAAAAAACACTGATATACATGGAGTTTCAATTCTAAATGATTTTGATGCGAGGTAGACCTGATTTCCCTGTAAGAATTGTAGATGGTGCATATTTCGCTGATGTTAAAAAACTGTTCTATATTTTCTCACCATACAAAGATAATTTGATAAAACTTTGGTGCTGATAAGAGGACATCTGTTGGCACATATATATATATATATATATATATATATATATATATATATATATATATATATATATATATATATATATAATATTTTGCGGATTACTTGAGGTTGTGAATCTCACCACATCTTAGCTACGCCTATGATATGAGGCTATGCAGGAACTGAGGAAAAAGGAAAGCCACACAAAAAAGAAAATTTCTTTTTTATTTCATTTCCAGGAGAAACATATGGAATAAGGAAATCCCGAGTCGAACTAATTTTGATGATTTTCTGTCAAATAAACAACGATTTTTGGCTGCGGGCCATAATCCATATACACTAACTGCTGACTTTTTTAGGGTTGACCTGAAAAGCACTTCAGAATTCTGTCTGTAACTTGGTATTACTTTTTTTGGTTGACCACATAAGCACTGCAAACTTTATTTATTTTTATTTCGTTTTCCACTTCTTTTTTCTGACCGATGTTTCCCAGAAATTGTTGCAAATAGGGGGACTGACTATTCCTAACCCTGAGAAGCTAATTAGCACTCTTCCTTACATACTCTCTGCCTGTTTTTCTGGGTCTTCATTAATAAGCTTACCTGAGATTTTTTTTTTTTTGATGCAAACTTACCTGAGAAATTAATAGATCAGTTTTGTCAATTCACTGTGTAGGTCACGGTTGCTGGATACACAGCCGGTCAACGTGCAAAGCATGTTCCGCGAGGCAAATATGTAGCCGGGGTATCAATCCTGGCAGGGACTGCGGTGACAATGCTCCTGCTCGTTGTATTGAATGTTTTCCCCTTCACGCCAAGGTACATCATCCCTGTTGCAGGAATGATGGTAGGAAACGCAATGACAGTCACTGGTGTTACAATGAAGAGACTGCGTGATGATATCAGAGTCCAAATGAACTTGGTGTGTCCCCACAAACATAGGCATCCTCCAATTCTCAATTACTCTTAATTAATAGTCCTCACTAACACATAATATATATATACTTTGCTATAAGTAATTGGCCGAATTGGTTTAGTTGTATGGTATGGTAGTGTCCTGTCTAATCAGATTGGTGATTTCTTTGACAGGTGGAGACAGCATTGGCTCTGGGTGCAACCCCGCGCCAAGCCACAATGCAACAAGTGAAAAGGGCTCTAGTTATTGCACTTTCTCCAGTACTGGACAATGCCAAAACAGTGGGTCTCATTTCGCTTCCTGGGGCAATGACTGGTCTTATCATGGGGGGTGCTTCTCCACTGGAAGCCATTCAGCTGCAAATCGTGGTAATGAACATGTTGATAGGTGCATCAACTGTTAGCAGCATTATGTCAACCTACCTTTGTTGGCCTTCTTTCTTCACCAAAGCGTTCCAATTAGAAACTAAAGTATTCACTTCAGATTAAATTTCGAGATAATTTTTTGGCCAGTGATCTCGTTAATCCCATGTGTAATGTTAAGTTCGAATATGACAATCAGTTTAACTGTATCATACAGCTTGAGATAGCTTTACTTTTTGCTATTGTCAACAGGGCGCATCAATAGTACCCAACAATGCCATTATTTATTCAGTGCGCCTAATGGTGCTTGTTAATTTTCCTCAAAAAAAAAAAAAATGGTGCTTGTTGATATTTTTTTTTTTCCCTCTCCCCCTCATTTTCTAGCTCTAGATGGCATGATCTGAAAGATTTATGTGAATGCAGATTTATGTCCTTGTAGAATCTGATCCTAGGTATACCTACAAGATAATGCCAGTCAGGGGAGGTACACCCGGGCAGGCCACCTATAAATGATCATAAAACAAAGATGCTAAAACAGAGAAGCAATTTGAACAACTAGGCCAGCCAATGTATAATGTGGCATACATTAGATTCTGCCTAGACCAGTCAATTCATCCCCGGCAGCAGGCAGCTCTGCTATCACTCTATAATCCTGGCTCACTGTAAGACGCTGTTACGTTAGTCGTAATTTAGGTCTTGAAAGTTCAATGGCATTGTCAATGGACCAAGAAATAAAAATTAGTACTAGATTAAAAACTGAGATGAAGATCTAATTAATGCTGTATTATTATCCGGTTCAAGCAATCCTTCCTTGTAAAGAAGGAAAATATGAAATTAATGTACAATTGATAATTAACACGATAAGGCCTTAAAATTACACGCAATTAGGTTCCGACAGACAGAAGCCGTTGCCATGTCAAGGAAATCTTAACAGAACGGGACATAAAATTAAGGAACAACAAAGAACAGGTGAAACTTTTCCTAAAAAAAAAAAAAAAAAAGAACAGGTGAAACTGGTTAGTTACATATATATGTTAGATGAAGCTGCTTGCAATGCCAGTGAGCTTCTTCTGCTTGCCCGATGCATGCGATAAAATTAAGAAGCTTCTTTGCCACAATGTCAATATATAGTCAAAACGTTGGTGTATGGACGACGTGTAGCGCCCGAGAGAGTCAATGATCGTATTCATTCATGGTTTGTTGAATTGAAGAATCTAGTCTGTGGGAGGCACAATGGACTTATTAAACATACCACCAAATGGGCCCTCAAAATAGTAGTTCCCTGGGGGATGATAGGAACAAACGAACAGGGAGCCTTTGCTATCTTTGCAGGCAACATGGCCACACCCTATGCTGGTGGTGGTTTGCCATACGACCTGAGTGTAATGCCCGCACAACTTATTATCGATGCACTCGTTTGTTTTAGGATTATAAGCCGGGTATTCGTTACCCCAAACAGCGACCACGTCTCTGGGCGTCCATGGACCTCCTGGAACCCACAGCAAGTTCTCTCCGTAGAGGTTGTTGGTGGAGTGGAGGAGCCTGCAATCGTTGACGCGCTCGTAGGCCCAGCGGCGTGCGAATTTGGCCAAAGTTTTGTTCCACTTCACGGGTGGCTGGTCGAACTTTGCCCTCACCTTGTTGTGGGCAATCACGTACTGTCTAGGCAATGGTTTACCTGCGTATTCCTCCTCGGATCCAACCAATGCATATCTGCTTTCAGGTATGGGAGGGAAGCCACCCGATGATGGGTTTGCTGGTGGGGGAACACTGCCCATCGATGGGGGAGTTGTGGGAATGGTGACGCTGCCACTGCCACCAATCCCGGCCGTTGGATTGCCATTGCCAATGCCGCTACCTGATGGGTTTGTTGTTTGAGGTGCAGGATTGGTGGTGCCAATGCCAGCCTGAGGGGTGGTATTGGCATTGCCGCCACGACCCTTTCGCCTTCTGGCTCGGCGAATGCGCCTGCCCATATCGCCAATGGTGCCAATGCTGCTCCCACCTGATGATGGCGTTGTTCCTTGAGGTGTAGGAATATTGTTGATGGTAATGCCAACCCCTCCTGAGTTTGGTGTTTGAAGAGTAGGATTGTTTGTCATTCCACCCAATGCATGTGTTGTGTGAAGTGTTGGATCGGCGATGCCATTTTCGAAGGGTAATTGATCGGCCTGGTCCGCAAGGACAACCGTGGTGGAAGAGAGGGAGATGGTGGCGAGGAGGATCACAAACTGTAACATTGGTGTTGCTGGCTGCTTAATTTTTGCGCTTGTGTTTTCTCTCTCCCTTTGTTGATGGCTTAGAATTGTGGCCCCTAGCTAGATGCTTTTCTGGCCCCAAGCTTAGCTCTCACAATGCGAGAGCATCTGCAGGATAGACAAGGACTGGTTGTTGTCTTAATCGGCACCAGATCCTATAATTAGGCAATGTGTACCTGCCTCATTTTTGGCATTACAAATGCTGGAACCTGGATCCTATAATTAATTAGACATGTGTACCTGCGGCATTTCTAGCATTACAAATGTTGGAACCAGCGTTGATGTTGTTCAATCCTAAATATAATGGGACTAGTTGTTGACCACGATCTTGAAAGCTAAGATCCCTATAGATACAATCTAATGGCTGAAGTGGAGAAAGCACTCCTCCCGGATTCTGAAGGATCCGACCGACATTGGATTTTGGGTGGTTGAAACGTGTTTAGTTTTGGGTTAGGACTTAGGCAGTAATTACTTTTTATTGCACTTGTTAACTTCGGCTTCAATTAATTTAGATGTTCTTAGCAGTACTTGCCCATCATTTCAATCTGGAAAAGGTAACAACAAGCATCAAACAGAATACTCAATAACGATAAAAAAAAAAAAGAAATGCTTGAAATTAATGAAACGAACAAATAGCTTTAAAATATGAAATGCTTCAATCCATGAAAAATTAACAAGCTACGCTTGGCCTATCTTTCTCAGCAACAAAAAAAAAAGAAAAAAAGGAGAATATAATGAGAAGGTAATTATGAGGTTGTAAGGCCAAAATATGTCATGACCCCATAAAATGTCGATGATGAAGGAACTTTCAGACTGCCTTATGATCAAGTTATAAACTGACAAGATTTGAAAGGTGAAGATAATTCATTAAGTATTTTACTGTGGTCTTTGGTCTTTAATTTATTAAGGCTTTGTCATTTATGATGATTCATATAAGTTTTTGTGTTTTGTTGTTGAATACATACATATAGGTAGTTAATAATATCAGTTTGTATATATTAACCGCGGGTGATGTTCACTGGATTAATGTTCCCAAACTGATATTGTTTTACGTCCACTTAGCTAAACCTGAATAATTATAATTATTTTTTGAACAAAATGAATAATTATAACTTTACATGTAACAATATGTAATACAGAGAAGCAGGTTCCCAAAAAAGCATTTGCGGTAACAAGGGAATTGATCGGTACATGTCATTTATTGTTTCAGTTTGGTCGGTATGTTTGGGATTTTAGATTTTCTGAATATAGAAGAATCCGAAATCATCAAATTCAAAGGCAGAGTGAAATGACTTATTATTTGGATTTTGTACCAATTCCGCATTGGGTTTTCTTTCTTTATATTGTCAACATAGTTTTTTGTTCTTTTCATAATAGGCAATTTTGTAAACACAAAAATGTGGGTTACACACAAGAAAAAGAATTCCACCAATAAAATAGACAGTAATTTTCACCATATATTTTTTTTACCCAATACAAATTTCACCATATTTGAGGAAAATGAAGGAAACGAAGAATGTTAAATGACAAAGCAGTTTCACGCCATATGATCCCATCAAGATGGCACAATACTCCCTCTGTCCCTCAATATAGGTCGTTTAAGGTTTTTGCACACCCATTAAGAAAAATATTAAATAGACTGAATCTCATTAATTTTTACTATGCATTTTAGTAACCTACCCTTTACGTTATACCAAGATTAAAATATTTCAGGAGTACAAGTTGTTTTGGTTAAGGATAAATTTAAAAAAATTTAATTTAATGCTCATTGAAACTCTTAAAGGACTTATATTGTGAAACAAAAAACAAAACCTAAAACGATCTATATTGAGGGACAGAGAGAATACCATATAAGGGGAGGAGGTCGGTCTTTCTCTCCTGTTCGTAGAAAAACATTTTTCTTTTTTCCGCCAAAAAAAGAAAAGCATCTTTTCTCCCCCATCGAAAAAAAAGAAAAAAGAAAAAAGAAAAAGAGGGTGTCTTCTTCTAGAACAAGAATTCAACGTATTCCAGATTTGACCCTTTTTAAACTTCTCAATTTTTTTTTAAAATTTATTATAATAAGAAAAAATGGGAGAGCGCCAATTTTTAATTCCTTCTCTCTTTTACATGTCCACTCACGGCAGGTAGGTCCTTCTTGACGTGGCAACCAGCCAAGCGACGAATCACCAGCTGCGTTTTACTCTTTTTTGTTTTTTTCTGATGAATTACCCGTAAGCTGCATTTTGCATTAATGGAGTAGTATTATAGCATAGACTCGTTCCTTCTTAAACCGGTCAGCTCATTCCCTTTGCACGCAACCAAACCAAACCAAACCAATCCAATCCACCCTGCCCCAACCTAACCGCCATAGCTGATCACCAATTACCTGAAAACGAAGAAATTAACCCTCACTCCTCCAACAATTCAAGAGGTGCGCACTACGCTCCCACCCCTCCCCCAGCTTCACCGTCCCCTCCCCCTCTCTCTCATCAATTCAATCGAGAAACAAATATATCAATCGATTGATCAGATACACACACCAGAAAAAAAAGAAAAAAATTAAAAAAGATCCAGCGATGCCGTTTCGCGAATCTAGGGTTCCTTCCCCGAGTTTTATTTGCAGCTCTTTTGTTCTTTTCCTCGGTTTATTCCCGGGTAAGGTTTCTTACCACGGAATTTTCGCGTAATTATAACGTTATCCTTTTTTTTTTTTGAATTGATTAATTTGATTTTTATGTAATCTGCGTTTGTTTGTTTTGGCAGTATGCATGCTATCTGCCGTTGTAACCCTGGATTCCATTGAGATTTACAAGACGCACGAGTGGTTAAAATCGAAGCCCACGGTGTATTTCCACTGTAAAGGTGAAAACGAGACGGAATTACCCGATGTTAAGGAAGTTAACGTCTCTTATGTTTTCAAAGGGGAAGAATCCTGGCAGGTAAAATTGACAACAAACCACACCCCCACACACACACGCAGACATATTGTTAAAGAAGAGGGCTTGCTTCTTTCTTTTTTTCCTTTTTTGTGTTTTGTTTTGTTTTGGTTTTATATCTTTTCTGGGTTTTGTTTTGTCTTTTCTTTATTTTTTCAGCCTTTAACGGAACTGACCAGCAAGAAATGCAAGCGTTGTGGATTCTATGAGAAGGACACGATCAAAGCCGACGACGTATTTGATGAGTGGGAGATTTGTGCTTCCGATTTTGCGGATGGAGATGGCAAGTACCGGAGAACCAAGGTGAAAGAATTCGATGCTACCTTCTTGTGCACGCAGTGTCTGCATTTGGTTGCTGGTAAGCTGCACCTTCTTCCTAAAAGCCTAAACAAATACTTCTTCATTCTACCTTCTTATAATATTGTAGACTAGTCCATAACAATAAGGTGTTTTGATTATTAGTTTAAGTTTGGTGCATTAAATCTTGCAAAGTATAATGAGAAAGGGCCTTGTTTTTCTGAACATTCTGGCCATAGCATCAGGACTTGTCCCGTGCGCGTTCATTTTCTGCAGTTTGGGTTTATGTTTCTCTTCAAATTGAAGTGCCCATCTGAAACGGTTGTGACTTTTGTTCTTGTAGGTCCTAATGCTGCTGCAACTGGCACCCATAGCAGCAAAGACAAGGAGTTGCATCTTGCTGTGGTCATATTTATCAGTGTACTTGTGTCAATCGTATTGCTTCTGGGGATATTTGCAGCTTACAAACACTGGCAAAAGAGGAAGAGGCAGCAAGATCAAGCTCGATTCTTGAAGCTGTTTGAAGATGGGGATGAACTTGAGGATGAATTGGGTCTTGGGCCCTAAGTAGATATGGTTTGAAAATTGGTGTTTATCTGTACAGCACGTTATTTTATATGAGATTTTGTCACCCACTGAAAAGAAAGAAATTCGTCAAGTTCCATAATTACTGTGATTGATCAGGGTAGAATGAAGTAGCAAGAGTGAAAATAGTTTCCATGTGTAAGCGGATTAAACAGTACCAAATATAAAAGCACAAGTTGATACTTTTTGGTTGAAAATTTCGTGTAAGATTTGCGCCAGGGGTTTGAGGTACCAATAATGTAACCGGAAACAGCTTCATGCTGAAGTTTGAGCGGGTTGAGGATCGGCCTATATCCCGGCTTGATTTTCCAAACTCCAAAGTCCTACTAGAGAACATTGTATATGGTTGAGCAGATGAGTAAAATTACGTTTTGACAGCCTTTAAACACTGGGATAGGCAAGCCGAATTAACCTGGCTTATCTTTTATCTGGATCCAGATGATGAATAACTGGGATGACAGAAGTAGAAACCCAGTTAATACACAAGATTCAACAGAAACATTATACAGCAGAAATTCTACCCTTTCCTGAAGACAGTTACATACGCTTCAAATCAGCTACGGACCTAAATCTGAGCTTAGATGTCAACCTATTCTTGCAGAGGGCTATCCTAGTTCCTCCACGGTGCTAAGTATTCTTGAACCAACTTCTGCAAGCTACTCTTATCTATCTTATTGTTGCTCTCAGACAGATAAATTCAGCTATGACTACGATCTTGGAAACCTGTTCAACATGTGCAGCTTGATGGGAATCCTTATTCACGATAGGTTTGTGAGTATTTCTTCATCAAGCAAGGCCAGTAACCAAATAGGCCTTCACAAAGCTCCATCTCATGCAGACCATAGCTGTATGGGTATCTGAGGTGTTGCCTGCTATCATTGTTAGAATCTTCTTCCTTCCCATAACCAAACCAGGACTCATAGCTATACCACTGACTACAATCGTAAGAAACCTGGCTCTCACTATTTTCACAATGGCTAACATAAGTATCTTTATGTTCTTCACTTCCAGATACATCTTCTGCCTTCTTCATCTCATCTGCATGTTCATTGTCACCTGTTCTGCAGCCATAAGAAAGAAAAACATCATCTTCAGCGGCGCTGAACCTGAAACAATCGTCATATTCAATGCCCCAATTCCTCCATTTGTATGAAAAATGTTCTCCCTCATAGGAGCTGTCTGCAACATAGGACTCCGGTCTCGTATATGGTGAAGAGATGAAATCGTTGAAGAAATCCTCTTGGGAAGCAAAAGCGGAGTCTGAAACCGCGCAAGGACAGAACATGTCTTCAAACAATGGAGGGCAATCTTCGTATACCCCAGCAACGTCGTAGCTATCAAAGAACATGGTGTAAGAACTATATGTGTCTGGTGATTCTTGCATATAATCTCTAGTCATTTGAACAATTACCGGTGATAGCTTATGCTTATTTTTCTGGTAGTTCCAATGTTTTAGAGCTGAGAAGATAAAAAAAGTCACTCGAGCCCTTGTTGCCCAACACTAGCACTACCCATATATTGGTGAGATTCGATTCCGATCTCTGAGTTCTGTTAAGTCAAAAATGGCCACTCACCAACCTTGAGATGCTTTAGGAATCAGGACCTGATGGAGGCGAATCTGCTTTTTTGGAGAGAAGCAACATAGAGATAGGCATCTTCGCATAAAAGGCCTGGCAGCCAAAGCATCTTGTAATATTTGAGGTCAGTGGGAGCACTTTCGCAGCTTCCAGTGGCTGAGAAAGTGTCTCAGCTTTTCTTTTACGATTCTGATATTCCCTTTCTTCCTTTGCTCGATTCTGCAGAAGTGCTTGTTTTGAGATAATCCGTTCAGCTTGTTACGCACATTTCTATAAGTATGAAGATTATTGTTCTAGATTTAGTAGACTTCTTCTGTCACGAAATTTTTCTTTCCCGGTGCTAATAACAAACTAAACACCAAAAACTTTGATTAATTCCAACACCAAACTCAAACTAGCAACTAGCAAGTCAGATAAAACAATCCTGTCTACAGCAATTATATTCTTTTACCTGATCGTGAACCAATCCAGGATTAAGTCTTTCAGCCCTTTTTTTTTTTTTTTCCTTCTGATAACCCGATTAATATATTAATGATCTTTAAAAACATAAAACTGTCAAGTGACCATCTCAACCAAAAGCTTAAGCTGATGGTTGAGGCCCCAAGACCGGTTTTGGATTTATTACTCTAACACCCTCCCTCAAGTGAAAGCCCTTTGGGCTTGAAACTTGCACAGGCTCGTCCATACCTTGTGCTTTTTTAATTCAACAAGGAGGGAGGCGTGGGGATTCGAACACGCGACCGTTTGGTCATTTTGGTTGAGATGGTCACTTGACATGGTAGCGGAGCAGGTCTTTGTTCTTTGTGCTTGATTTCTTCTTTTTCGTCTCTACACAATGTCTTCTTCTCCATCTGCCTCATCTGCTTCCTCTGGCTCTACCTCTTCTTCTTCTTCCTCCTCTATTCCGGCCCATCCTACCTCCACCCTATCCTCTCATTCAGTCTTTAGCGTCAGTAACATCCGTAACTATGTCCCTGCCAGGCTCGATTTCAGTAATTTTCTTGTCTGGCAGAGTCTCCTCTACACCGTGTTTCAGTCTCATCAGGTGTTGAATCACATTGATGGAACTGGTGTGCCTCCTGATCCCTACCTTGCCTCCTCCGAACCCAACGCACCACCTACCCCCAACCCTTTATTTGCCTTGTGGTGTCAAATCGATAGCACCCTCGTCACCTGGATTTATGCCACAATTAGTCCAGATTTCTTGCGACATGTTATCCGTCCTGGAGTTTTCCCCTCAGCGAGAGAGGTATGGTTAACCGTAGAACAGCTTTTCCATGACCATGTTCAGGCTCGGTACATGGAATTTCGCACTGCCTTTGTCAATGCTAAGAAAGGTTCCCTGTCAATGGGTGATTATATTCACTCTATTCGTAATATAGCTGATAACTTGGAGTCCATTGGTCGTCGCTTGAGTGATGACGACATTGTTATGCAAATCTTAGATGGTCTTCCGGATGAGTATGATGATATTGTTACACTCCTCACATCCAAATCCCCTCTTCCTAGTTTTCTTGAGTTACGGTCACTTCTTTTGGCACAAGAAAACCGTAAGACTAAGCAAACTGCTTCTGCTACTTCTTCTTCTCTAGTCAATGACTCTTCTCAGGCGCTTTTTACCCAATAAAAGGGCCGTGGTGGCCGTGGGAATCGAGGAGGCCGTGGTGGTGGTGGCCGTGGTTACTACTCTCCTCGGCCTTCCTCGCCTTCTTGGAATACCTCTGCTCCACACCCTCCTCCTTTTTCTCCTCGCCCATCTTCTCCAAGTTCTTTTTCTACTAATTCCCCTCGCCCATTCTCCACTCCAATGCATCGTCCTCCTCGGGTTGCTTCTTCTGTTCTCGGACCCTCGCCGGTGCAGTGCCAGCTTTGTGATGAATATAATCACTCAGCCAGGAATTGTCCCCAGTGATCCTTCGCAGGTTTGCATGAGCACCAACAGGGTGCTTCTGTGTGGTTTGCTGACACTGGTGCAACCGGTCACATGACCAATACCACGGCAAACCTGGATTCTTTCCAAGAGTATCATGGCACGGATACTGTTCAAGTGGGTGATGGTACGTTTCTCACCATCACGCACGTTGGAGTCAAAACTTTTTACATTGGTTCTTCGATTTTTCGGTTGTTAAATGTTCTTGTTGTTCCTCGCCTTACTAAAAATCTGATTTCTATTAAACGCTTTGCAATTGACAATTCCTGTGATGTTGTTTTTGATTCTCTCGGTTTTTCTGTGAAGGATCATCACTTTCGCCATCGACAGATACGGTGCAATGATTCGGGTCCACTCTACTCGTTTTGTGTTTCTTCTCCTCGTGTTGCGTCTTCTCTGTCCAAGGCTTTAGCAGTCAGTCGTGTTTCCGGAACGCTGTGGCATAATCGTTTGTGTCATCCAGGGCAACCAGTTATGCAGCAGTTTGTTCGCCAATTTCCTTTTTTCTGTTCAAGTTCCAATAATCAAGGGCTATGTCATGCCTGTCAACTGGGAAAGCAAACTCAACTGCCTTACCCCAGGTCTTTAGAACCATGTCTAGGGTTGTTTCATGTTTTACATTGTGATGTATGGACATCACCTGTCCCTTCTGTCACAGGTTTTCGGTATTATGTATTATTTTTGGATGAATATTCCAAGTTTAGCTGGGTTTTTCCTTTAAAAAATAAACATGAGGTTTTTGCTAAGTTCAAGCAACTCCACGCTGAGATAACTACGCAGTTTTCTAAGTCCATTCGATTTCTGCAAAGTGATGGAGGGGGAGAGTTTTGCAATTCTATTTTTGATAGTTATTTGCGCGACAATGGCATTCTAAGACGTGTGTCTTGTCCTTATAGCCATCCTCAAAATGGGATGGCTGAACGCAAGCATAGAACTATTCTCAATTCCATTCGATTTGTACTCTTTCACGCAGCTATGCCATCTTCTTTTTGGGTAGAGGCTCTAAATTATGTTACCTTTATCCAAAACCGGCTTCCTCATGTGGCCTTACAGTGGAAGAGTCCCTTTGAAATTCTTCACGGTCACAGACCTTCTTTTGCTCAAATACGTGTCTTTGGGTGCACTTGTTACCCTCTCTATATGCAACCTGGTACCACCAAACTCTCTCCCCGCACTGATAAACATGTTTTCTTAGGGATATCTTCTTATCACAAAGGCTATCGGTGTTATCATATCCCCTCTCGCAAAGTGGTCATCTCTAGGAATGTGATTTTTGATGAAACCTCTTTTCCCTATTCTTCCTTGTCTCGACTTCCACCAAACACATCTAGTCCAGCTTTCGAACCTACCGCTATTTTCAATTTACCTGGCACACTGGTTCCATCATCGACAATGACACCTACTAGACTTGTCACACACCAACCTTTTCCAGCCTCTGGTTCGATACTAAGTCCTAGCACACACACACAGTTGCCGATACCACAACCTCAACCTAATCCTATCTCTCCTTGCTCATCCATAACTCCAGATACACCTCTCACTGTCGTGCCACACTCACTTTCTTCACCAGCGCATGCCTCACCAATTGCCCCTGTCTCTTCTTCACGACCTAACCCTGATGCACCTTTATCCATGTCTACTCCAGAAACATCTCAACCACCAAAATCCCCTCCTAAACATACTCATCAGATGACAACTCGTTTACGAGCAGGCATCCGAAAACCAAATCCCAAGTTTGCACTCCTCTCTACAACAACAGAACCCGATCCCAAAACCTATCTTCAGGCATCAAAGCACGAACACTGGCGAAGTGCCATGATGGATGAATATCAGGCGTTACTCAAAAACAAGACATGGGTTTTGGTTCCTCATCCCTCCACACACACAAACATTGTTGGTTCACGTTGGGTGTATCGAACCAAGCTAAATTCAGATGGCAGCTTGGCTAGGCACAAGGCAAGGCTTGTTGCTCAGGGGTATACACAACGGGCTGGGGAGGACTTTGATGAAACCTACAGTCCAGTTGTGAAGCCAGCAACGATTCGCACCATCCTTTCAATTGCAATCTCAAGTGGATGGCAGATTCGGCAATTAGACGTAAAAAATGCGTTCCTGCATGGCTATCTAAAAGAGGAGGTTTATATGCGACAACCTCCCGGGTTCGAAGATGCTTCCTACCCGAATCATGTGTGTAAGTTGCAGAGGGCTCTATATGGTTTAAAACAGGCCCCTCGAGCGTGGTACCAACGCTTTGCTACTTTTATTCTTGCACATCGGTTCACAGTTAGCCGATCAGACTCATCGTTGTTTATTCATCACTCATCTTAGGGCACAGCTTTTTTACTCTTGTATGTTGACGATATTATTTTGACGGCTTCATCCAAGGCACTTCTTTGTTCCTTACTGTCTTTGCTGCAGACTGAATTTTCTATGACAGACTTGGGTGCATTGCACTATTTTTTGGGGATTCAGGTTGAGCATGTCCGTGATGGTCTGTTCTTACATCAGTCAAAATATTTACAGAGCATTCTTACACGGGCTGACTTAGGAGAACTCAAGGCGGCTGCAACGCCAATGCAACCGAAGCAGACGCTTTCTATTAATCAAGGGGTCTTACTGTCTGCTGATGAGCAACGAAGGTATCGAACAGTGGTAGGTGCATTACAATATTTAACATTTACTCGCCCTGATATCTCGTATGCTGTGAACTCAGTCTGTCAATATATGCATGCTCCCACCACCGAACATTGGAAGGCAGTAAAACGGTTACTGCGTTACTTGGTAGGAACAAGAACATATGGATTTCTCATTCGACCAACAACAATACAGAGTGTTGTGGCCTACAGTGACGCAGACTGGGCTGGCTGTATTGATACACGGTGCTCCACAACTAGATACTGTCTCTTTCTTGGTAACAATCTGGTCTCATGGTCCGCAAAAAAGCAGCCTACCGTTTCACGCAGCAGTGCCGAGTCTGAATACAGAGCTCTGGCGAGTTGTGTGGCAGATGTCTCATGGCTCCGAAATTTACTTAGTGAACTAAGGCTACAACCAAAACAGCCCATTGTTGTCCACTGTGACAACCTGTCTGCTACTTTTCTAGCCAATAATCCGGTTCAGCATCAACGAACCAAGCATCTCGAAATCGATCTCCATTTCATTCGCGAGAGAATTCTTTAAGGGCATATTCAAGTTGTGCATGTGGATTCCTCCCAACAGTTTGCAGATATCTTCACCAAGTCGCTTGGTACTTCAAGTTTTCTTTTGTTGAGAAACAATTTAAGTCTGGTCTGTAAAACCACCCTCAAATTGAGGGGGAGTAATAGAGTAGAACCTGATAAGGTTAGCTGATAAGGTTTATAGTTTGTTAGTATGGTTGTCATTCTAATCTGTAAGCATGACTAGAAGTCTTGTACCTACACAACACTTGTATATTGATTAATACAAATACTCATCAGGATGACTAGGTTTCGGTATCCTGATATTCAATCTGTTCAAAAACAAGCCAGATACAGCCTGTATGTAATACCAGGACAGAGACATTCAGCTTTGAATCAGTTTATTTCTCCAGATCACTGTAAAACTCCGATAGAATAATATGGTGACTATGTACCAACTGGGAATTGGGTACTTTCAACCATACATCAAACAGGGTTACGTTTGCACATTGACGCAAACTAATTTGACAAACCCAAAATTTAGAAACACTTAGCATTATCTAAGATCAATTAAAACTACACCCAGTAAGGAACAAAGGCAACGGGATTGCTCGCCACAGGTTGAGTATAAGATGTAAGAACCTAAGCCCTCAACATGCTACAGAGTGGCCGTAGCACAGAAGCATCTGCGAGGATGTCACGGACTGGCCTCATCGTCATCGTCAAGATTTGGATGTGATGCTCTGTGGATGAACCTAACGTGCTGAGAAACCTGTCGAGCTTGGCGCCTATTTCGAGCCAATGGAGATGGCGAAGGCTCGTTTCTTGGTTCCACAGAATCGTCCACCCCTGAAGGAATTGGCACCAGTGGTCCATCAACACCATGGACAACACAAGACCCGTCAAAGTAAAGATTGGGGACAACCACAAGAACGTCATTGAGAAAGACTTCCTGGCCATCACTGCCAACAACAAGAGTGGTGTTGTGGTGGAGGGTAGGAAGTGTGGCGTTGGGCGGGAGTGTGAGGAGGGACTGGTAAGGGAAGGCACCAGCAGCAGAAGTAATGTGGCCATTGAGGGTTTCGTTGTTGAGGGATTTGTTGATGAGAGAACTGTCAGGTGGTGCAAGAAAGGTGAGGCGGGTGGCAGAGGCATTGGTTGCACCAAGGTTGTGGGCGTGGAGGGCATGAGCAAAGATTGTGAAGCCACTTGATGAGAGAAAAGTGGCCATTACATCTGAGCAGAGGGATTCAGCGGTGGGTGTGATTGCATAGAAGGTTACAATGAGTAGAGTAATTGCAGCTGAGGGTTGAGACATTATGTTCGCCATTTGAGAGGAATATGCGTCAGAAAGAAAGAAGGAAGAAGGAGCCAAGATTCAAGAATGAAGGTCCTGAATCTAATATGGGTTAGTGTGTAATATTTCCCGCTTACACAGTTATAACAGAATGTAGTTAGTGCCACGTGTTTCTCTTTCTGTCCTCATCTATGATCTATCAGTTAACTATTTCCCGCCACCTATGTGAGCAGCTTCATTCAATTGTGTTCCGAGTTGAAATAAGAATTTCACAAGAATAGCTTGGGGCATTCTCAGATACAGAACCACAAAAAACTAACCAAGAATCCATCACCACAAATCATCAACGACAAACAACATCAGAACTAACAGAATTAACTAACCTACGAGGCCTTTGTTATGTTATTACTTAGAAGATTAGCAAGCTAAACCCAGTTTCGTTTTCATGGAATGGTGAAAGAATCAACACAAGATCGGATGCCAAGCCAAAGCGTTCCAGAATATGATAAATAAATGTTTAACCCAAATCCATGGACAAGATAGGACCAACTCCTTCCAAAATTTTCCTGTTTAGTTGAACCAAGATAGATTTACGGGCCAAACAAGAAATGAAAAAAAAAAAAAAAATAGTGAATATGCATCATCTATAGAGTATAGAACTATCTGTAATCAGCTCTGATCTTTGTGGACCTCAGGAACAGCATGTAGAATACATTGACAATAAGGATGTTTTAAGAAACTTGGCTGGAGACTCCAAACTCGCGGATGACGATCTTCTATCATGGCATTGGTATTATGTTGGTGTACAGGTGAAAGATCAACATCAATCAGTATGTTTCCTCGTGTCACACCGGTCTGAAAACATAAGACCTGTTCAAAGATTTTGGTTGGTTAGTAAGCTAAGAAACTCATACAAGGATGCCAGTTGGAACAATACACGAGGTGGAAGCAGGGGTAGATAACCTTGAGCAGAATCAGCGGAGCCAGTTAGACCAATCTAACTAGAATCAGAACTCCGTAGGTTAGTGTTGAATTTGTCCAACTCCTTGGAATTGGGACCGTAGATTTCATTAATGGTGTCCCTACAACTACTGCAATCAAAGTGGAGAGGGAGCACAAAGAGTGCCTAGATGAGGAAAACATTTAACAAGGTCTCGCTAGCTGAGCTGGAATAAAGCAACTCAATTAATCTCATAAATAGATGAAACACTGCTACTTTATCCGCCTAGAAATTCCTAGATAAAGAGGGGGAGTAGCGGCTTTACTTGCATGCCTCCCTGTTGAAGAACTTCTGGTTAATCCCATAAAGCGAATGAAATATGTCTGGCTCCGCTCGGCAAAAATATGGTCGGTCTGAAAAGAATACAACCATACAATAGAAGACACCAACAAATATAGAGAGAAAAAAGGAAAACCAAGAAAAAAAAGAAGAAGGCAGTAGTAATGACCAGGGTAAATAGAGCATTTGCGTGTGGTTTTCTCGTAGTGAATACACCAGCCATCGGGACCGATTAAACTTTTGTAGAGCTGGGGACATTATTGTTGACAGACAAAAGAAGAGGAACAAACATGTAAAACTCAACTGGAAACAGACAAAGACAGAGTGGGTGGCGGTTTACTTTTATTAAAAAAAAAAAAAAAACAAGGATAACAAAAAGTACCTCTGTATCAGAAGGATTTGAGAAGATTTCTTCAGGAGTGGGGAAGGCAGGGCCCTTGTCTAGTTTGCAGCAAGCACCGCATCCCTCCACGCACTTCCAAACCAGCTCCTCCTCCGTCGACGACGTCCCCCTGAATCCTTTGCCGCCGGCGGTGGTGCCGGGGACGAGCTGTGAGCGAGCTTTTTTCGTGGTTTTCTTCTTATCTCGCTTGCGCCGTCCGTCAGCAGCCAACGCCACGGGGCTCCAGTACCGCAGTGCCCATACTCGAGACATTTTTTCTAAAGAGAAACAGAAAATTATCTAAATTGGTTGCCAATGGATGTGATTATATATCGTGTCTCATTCCAGATAGAGAGATTAGATATTATATTAGAGCAAATTTCTACCGACAAAAATTTCTACGCATAATTACTAATAAGCCAAATCCGATTTTATAAAATGATTTGCCAGCTAACCACAGAAAAAGTATACCCACTGCACGGCATTTTGGCTGATTAACATAATAATATAACGATGATTCGCGCGGGTAAGTAGCAATGCTAATTTTTGCGGCTAAAAACAAGGTAGCAAGACAAATTTCACATCTTTCCACAAGACACATGAGACTGTTTTACTCCCCAAGTTACCCTACGCATGTCCAGGAAGGGCATCGGACAGATATAGTTAGCCAGCTTCATTCAGCTCCAATGTTTGTCGGTACAGTCACAATTCACGGGCGGTTCGGGAACATCATATTGAAACCGATTAACTAAAGAAAACAAACCCTCATTCGTTTAAAACACAACAGTTCTTAGGGAGGAAAATCCAAACATGCTCTAGTTAATCCAAGTAACAAAATACAATCGTCCAACTCGGTGCACATATCACTTAATAAAACATGAAAATTTATCTGGGAGAAAGACATGGATATCCAAAGAGTTCTCTAGATCCAAGAGGACATAGTTCCAAGTCCAGGAGGTATCGTTCCCATTGGCAATGGGAGAGAGACATCAATCTTGACATAATAGTGCATCACTCCTATGGCGACTCGCTGCCTCTCGGCGAGCGGCGGTTATCCACATAATCATCAACAGGGCTCCTGTCATCCCTGGGACTTGGACTGCGGCTACGGCCATTAGCTTTAGAAGGGCTCCCATACCTCCCATCTTCAGGGCTTCGCCTTTCAGGGCTTCTGCTCCTTCCCCTGGGGCTGCCACTATACTCCCTATCGCGTTCATCATCCAATTTCCTAGATTTGGGTG
This sequence comes from Turnera subulata, assembly GCA_028386065.3. Taxonomy (NCBI): domain Eukaryota; kingdom Viridiplantae; phylum Streptophyta; class Magnoliopsida; order Malpighiales; family Passifloraceae; genus Turnera; species Turnera subulata. Next base: position 105,591 of record JAKUCV010005428.1, read on the forward strand.
AAGGACGAGGACTGCCATTCTCAGGTGACAGGCTGCGCTTCCTGCCCTTGGATGGGAGGCCATTCTTTGGCTCAGGGCTCAATGATCTGTCATTTTCGACACTTCTGTCTCTCAATGATCTGTCATTCTCGACACTTCTCTCTCTCCTTGGTGGAGGAGATCTCGATCGGCTGACATTAAATGTAATATCCAGTTAGTGCAATGCAGCACAAGCAAATAACAAAAGATACACAGGGGTCTCCGTATGTTAATGTATATAATCACAATAGTTGTTCCATGGAAAGCACAAACCTGTAGCTTCGACCTCTGCTGTAGCTGGGGCTACGGCTTCTTCCACGCCGAGGAGAACGTGATCTAGCAGGTGATCGTGAATAACTACGGCCACGCCTGCAAAGCATAACAATCAGAAATCAGAGACTGCTACAAAAGACTTGTGGAGAATGTAACTTCTCAAAATTAATTTCCTTTTTTTAAAAAAATAGTGAATTAGTGTTATTTGGATATTAACCCCAGGATGTGGGACTGAAAGCCACATCCTACCTGGTTATATGGCCAAGGGTACATCAAGAAAATAAACTAACAGTAGCAGTAAAGTTGAGGAAAGATGAGATTACTTAAGTTTCTTGGGACTGTTCTTGCAGTTCCTCTCTATATGGCCTCTTTCCCCACAGCGATAACACTTGTTTTTCCAATCCCCAGCTTTGCAATCTCGGGCCCAGTGGCCATCTATGCCACAATTAAAGCAGCGTCCAGAACCGGGTGGGGGCCCTTTACCCAAATATTCTCTGGAACCACGAGGAACCTGCAACATATCTCAGAAGCAACAAGCAAAAGAACTTTGCATTCAATCAACAAATTGATCCAATTTGTGTTATATCACCATTTGACAAGGGCGAATATTCCCAGCCAAATGGATGGAGAGGGAACCCCTCAATCATCATCTACTCTGCCTTTTTGAAAAAACATGAACAAGGTTTTATACATAGGCACTAGAATCTTGATCACACCAAAAATTTGCAAGTTTAGTTTGGAGGAACTTTCAATAAAGTAGGTACCATTAAAACTATCAACAAACAGAAACTGCATATCTTTATTCTGGAAAATTCAGTACTTCATCATGAATCAACAGCCTCTACCAACCTCAAAAATATAATTCCAAAAACCTAAAAACATGCCAGAGGAACAAAATGGATAATGGCACTTACCCCCTTGGCAAACTCCACAATGATACGACTTCCGTCGACATCCTTACCATCTAAATGAAATCTTGCATCATCAGCATCTCGGTGATCACTAAATTCCTGTTCAAGAGAAGTAAGCAGAGAAACAAAGCAGACCATGTTGCTACAACATTATCCACAAACATGTACTCATACTGGTAAAATAAAATGGCATGCTTTACCAAAGTTCAAAAGATTTCACAGAGAAAACTAGCAGGGAAAAAGGATTATACTTACAACAAATGCATAGTCACGCTTCATATCCACATCTCGTACTCTGCGAAACGGTTGCCACAAACAGTAAGGCCATCATTACTTAAGTACTGCAAGTGTATGATACTTCAACCCCTCACAGACGAACTAAACACCAGTTTGAGATTGTTGCCAATTCCATAAAAACACGCAATAACATAATAGAAAGAATCGCCAAAGTCTCCTATAACTCGCAAGAATTTCCACCATTCCACCATGGCAACCCTCTCACCATAGACCTCCAGGTTAGGGAAAAGCCCAGAAACCTTCAACAAGATCATTCAAGTTAAAAAACAAGGCACCTAGGCTCACAACATTCCCACACAGATAACGTGATAGTTAACAAAAAAATCCACGCACAAAAGAAGCTGCTCAATAACCAGCATGCCCCCCAAGTATTAGCGGAAGGAAACCAGTACCCGATAATGAATCACTGGTACAGAGAGATAATCAACTGAACTAAACAGAAAGGTAAGCTAACATTGAACTGTGCTGTAAAGGCTGGAGGCAACAGCCTTGAACTAACTCAAAAATATTATACATTATAGATAAGATTCAGTAAGGTAACTGGGACAATGATTTTGGAAAACATGGAAAAGAACACTTAACACTTGAAAACAGAGCAACTACCTCCCATATTTGCTGAATATGTGCTCCAGATCGCGAGACCGAGTACGCGAGGAAAGATGACCAACATAGAGCCGCGTATTGGCATATCTATCATCATATCGCGGCATTGTCAAGCTTCAAAATACAAAGAAATCATTAATTAAAATTAATTAGCACAAGTTAAGAAACTCGATCAGAGTTTAGAAAACATACTCCACAAGAAACAACAAACTAACAACCACAAAAGTTGTTTTGACGACAGAAGAAAAAAAATCCAATCTTTGAGGTTATAAACAAAAAAAAAAAAGAAGAAACATAGCTTTAATAGAGCAATCAAACAGGAATATCGACATAAAAGAAAGGATACATGAACCTAGCAGTATCATACGAGAACTACATACAAAGAATAAAATAACGCACGTGCAAAAAGAATAAAATAACGCACCAGATCTACAGAGATTCAAACAACCCACATAACAGTTACCAAGCTAAAGCATATTTTAGCCCCAAAAAATTCAATTTGCAACCAAAATTAAGACTCTGCTACAAGCATCCCATGAAAACCCGCTGACAAATTGAATCCACAACAGAGAAGAACAAAAGCACATCAATAATTCGACCCAATTCGAAATCAGAAACGATAATTGGGGTAAAGGGACAGAGGAAACCCTAATAATTGTTGATAGAAGAGTTATTTGTGAAATTGGTACCTTGAAAGATGAAAACCCTAAATTTCGAATGAGGGCTTCCTCGGGGAGAAAGACTGAGAGGATTGAGTGTGTTTTGATTTATTATTTTTTTTTCGACACCGAAACAAACAAAGGAGATTGGGTTTTTATTTAGCTCTGGTATCTCGAGAAGGCAACGGACTGGGTTTTGACGGCTGGGATGTGGTTTTGTAAATCCAAGGGCTTAAAAATTGAAGAGATATTTTTGACCGACTCTTTTTTTTTTTTTTTTAAACCGACATGGCTACTCGCCTTACTACTAAAATAATCTCCGCTTAATAATTGGGGGCCCGGTTGTTTATTGTGGGCTATAATCCAACACTACTCTACATGAGGGTTTTCTGAAAACCAAACTCAAAACTTTTTCTCTCAACCAAAACTAGTTTTTTGTTTTGAACCGCTCAACCAGAACTAGTTAGGTTAGGTATTTTTTAATGAGATTAAACTGTTTGTGTCGTTACTTCTTTTTTCACCAAAAAAATTAATTTTTTATTTTCCAAGTTCGTAATAATGAGTGATGATCTACTTTTCATTCTATATCATTATTATCCTTGGTAATCTTACTTGAATTTTGATATCTTTAATTATTTTGTCAAAAAGTCAAGTGCGGAAACGACCTAACCTGCATTTACTATTACGCATTTAATATTATGCATGGCAAATACGTCCAGTCACATCTTATTAGTAAATAGTAACACGCTAAAATTATATATAATTGTCGAAGTAATAATACATTAACATAGTATACAACTATCCACTTTCGTCACCCGAGCACAGGACGTTAGTGCAGCAGAAATACAGACATATGTAGCAATGATTGTTTACTTAAAGACAACAACACCCGCAGGAAGATGGATCCAGATCTAGCACAAGGGATGGCGCAGCTCGTCGAGGATGCATATTTGTACACAAACAACTTATCTTTCCAATGTGGCAGTTGAGGGGTGAGAACTATCGTAGTCTCACCATCAAACAGAACAATGACAACATCTCCACATTGAACACGGTTATGAGGATGGACTATGCAATAGGACATTTACACGACTACAACCCTTGAGTGACACCACTTATCTAACTTACTGACAACTGACTCTCTAACTATGGGTCCCTACGAGCAAAACCAAATAATAAAAGTGTCGGCAGGTGCATGCTACAAGACCTTCCCGGGAATCCCTGATATAATAAAATGGTCGAGAGGCACATGATACAAGACCCTCTCGGGGAAGGTGCATTCCGCAAGACCCTTCTTACTAGACAAACCAAAATAATAATCTGACAATGCAACGCAATAAACACAAGGCAGTCGAGAGGCGCATGTTGCAATGCTACCGGTCGCACCTGCCACCTATCACAATGACTCAAAATTATCTGCCGCCGCTAAACGACCATAATTCTTATGTTATTTGTTACCTCTATATTCCGAAAATACCATTTTACATACATAATTACCAAATTATCCTACTCGTGACCTAGGTTACTAGGTCATTATATATCATCATATGCCATCAATTATATACTTGTGAAAACATACTGATATAGCATAAACATGGAATCAGCGATTCAAACCACATGCCCAAACCGACAATAACCCATATAAGACAATCTCACTGTATCAAATCACAAACAAAAATAGCAATAGTGCAACAGAAATTTAAGAATAAAATAAACATATGTATGAGACATAGAATGTGTGAAAATGGATCTCAAGTGAAGACGTCATGACCTCCTGCTTCTTGGATTCCTGATTGTCTGATCTATTGGAATGGAGGAGTCATAGAATTTGCAAGTCATTAAAGATTTGAAGGACAAATTGGGGTGAGTTGTCAACTCAAAGAATAACTCGAAATTTGATTAAAAACCTACAGCCAAACTTTCCCTATGCAGCCTACAATATTTTAGCCCTCAGTGGATTCGTTAAAACAGTGGAAGGGGGTGCTACGCAAATTTGATTGAGCAGTTACTTGCTTCTTATCTTCCTTTTTTCTTTTTAACAATTGATTTCCATGTTGTAAATTAGGTCCCCTGGACGTGGGGTAAGAGCTGGTCATTAACCAAATGACCGTTTATATTGTACTCTTTAAAAGTGCTCAATAAAATCATCGATTAGCATCACGACTGTCACTACAAACCAACACAGGATCTTTCCTTACATGCTTTGTCCTCACTGCACGTTTCCGGAGAAAACTTCCTAGGAGGTCACCCATCTCAAAATTACTCACTTTGAAGTTTTTATGGAGTGAGCATTGAAAAGGTAGGTACACCTTGTTGATATAGTTAGTACGTGTCAATCCATTTAAGCTATTCTCAATTATACAGTCCTAAACTTGTACAACCTCAAAATCACTTTACAAGAACTATTTTTAATTATACAATCCTATACCCATATAATTGCGAAATGTGACATGGAAAGGAAATAACCAAAGTACCCTTTAGCAACATTTAATTTGTTTTATTTTAGGGGCAATTTTGTCATTTATAAAATTATCTGAAAAATCCAACTTAATCTGGGAAATTTCGTAGTTCGAAATGTAAAGTAACTCTCGGAATTGGAATATGAGGCTTGGTTAGCACTAAACTAATTTTGAAGTCATATTCATATTGTAAAAATCTATTTCAAGCAATAAATGTTAAACGATTTCGGTAAAAAAAAAAATTACGAGAGCCGTTACAACTGCTATTGTTGTTGCCTTTGTTTCTCTTTTAATTATATACATTTGTTCTGTGATCAAAGTGTTGAAATTTAATATTATGCTTATTTTATCCTTTATATGCATAATAAATCTATTTTTCCACGAATTATTGTCTAAAACATAATTATATATATTTATTAACTTCAATAATAATTTTCATCAAAATATTACTTATTTAAAAATATTAAAGATATGATAAAGGAGAATAAAGATTCTAGAAAATCAAAATAGTATTATTAATCTTTGTCTTCTAGAAAATCATAATAGATTCTAGAAAATCAAAAGATTCTAAAAAAACACATCTCGCCCAGACAGAATGCCTGCTCCATCATCTGTCTTCTTCGTCGAGGGTGCCTCCCTCGGAAGAAGAAACCGGTTGGCCTACAGCCTGATCAACGAACGTCTAGAGGAACTACCAAGCGAGCTCGGCAGGATGCCTCGTCTGGTCTTCGTCGACGAACTCTACTCCTCCAGGTTCTTTGTCACTCCCATGGAAGAGACGTTCTTCCTGGAGGATCAGAGCACTCTGAGAACCTCCTTCTACGGCTCGGCCAATTCCGTCATGTTTTTCATTTCTGAAAGACTTCAGAAATTCAACCTAGAGCCCACTTGCCAATTCCTGGACCAAGGCACCTATTACCAGCTTTCGATGACTGCCCAAAGTATGCCCAGAGTAACTCGGTTACCACCAACATGGCCAAAGGCCCGTCCACTAGTGTGGAACTGCAGAGGAATCGCTAGGCGTTCCCAAGAGTTCGGGCGTACCTTGAGAGATCTAAAGAACCAGTACAAGCCCAACATGGTTCTGCTCACAGAGACCCAGTGGCAGCCTGAAGACAATCACAGTGTCATCCCACTTCGGTTCCCTCCAGCAAACCGGTTCGAGCTTCCTGGCCAGAACAACACGGGCGGTATGTGGTTCTCGTGGAACGATAGCATCAGGGTCAACATTACCAATGACCCCAATAGCTTCAGGGTCAATATTGTACCAAGAAGAAGAATAATTTAAATAATAATGATAATGTAATATTAATATTAGTAATATTAATAATATTTATGTTTCCACATGTTTATGGCATCAATTATCTCTTATGTGAATGTTCTGTGGCAAGCTGGCGTCCCTCGACTGGATCCATCATGTACTAACTAAATGACATAAATGCAAAATAATAAACATATGAAGCGAGCTATGCACAACAAATAAGCAAACAATCACCCAAGGACCTACCGCCCGCTCTGCTACCAAAATGAAACGCCCCGACCCGTATTTACCAGTCTCAGTAAACACGTGCCAGAATTATACAACAGTAAATACAACACGATACACGGCCCAATGGCCCAAAGATAATATCAAAATAAACATCAGAAATCTGGCCCTTCGGCCCAACATCAAAACACATCACCCCCCTCCCCGTGAACCCAAATTACAGCACAGCGGAAGCAATTTTATCATTCTCAATAATAGTATGAAACCATGCAATGCAACATATGGATCCAAGTCCTGCCCGAGGTAACGTCACAGCCGCCAAAATGCATTGTACCTGAATCACAAATAACTCAACCTACGGGATGAAAGCCCACAGGTGAGGGGTGAGTCCGAAGTGCTCACCGGTACATTTAAGCACAATCATGGATAAATAGAGATATGCAGGCAACCATAATACTTCAAAGAGGAAACACAAGCATCAACAGCCACTACATACCCAACCAAAGACTCGACCCAAACATACAAAAGACTTATTATTATTCCAATTTTATCTTCCGAGCCCCGTCAAGGATAAGCTAGGGTCGTACCGGGTTATCAACCTATTCCTGGTGCCAGATCAAAAAGAACCCGGGATCAACATCCCAATAACAAATCTCAGGGATCAACATCCCAATAACAATCTCAGGGATCAACATCCCATTAACAATCTCAAGGATCAACATCCCAATCAAACCGGTATCAACATGCCTATCACAAGTAACCCAGATCATGGCCACCACAAAACAGTCTCAAACCATCCGGTTGTACGTCTACTTACCACATGACAATTAAGTCATATCCATTCCAAAGCCAAATCACGAGAATCAACATCCCAAACCCAAAACCAAAAGACACGACTCACCCATTAACTTTTCCAATTTCAATATCCGGGCCCCGTCACTGGACAAGCTAGGGTCGTACCTGGTTATTAACTAATTCCGGATGCCAGGCCAAACGTAACCCGTGATCAACATCCCAATAACACACCAATCCGGGATCAACATCCTAATATCCAAATCAAACCGGGATCAACATCCCATAACCAAGAAACCAGCCATGGCACCACAGAACTAGCCTCTAACCATCTGGTCGTACCACTACTTTTCGCGTGACAATAAAATCGTCATCTCAAACCAACTTCCAATTTCCATTTTCTTTTTCCCAATTATCCATATCACAGTTTGTTCCAATTATCCAATCACAACACAGTCTATCGACAACAATCACAATATCCATAATAGTCAAACAATTATCCAACTTCCTATTAACTCAAGTTATACAACAGACCAATCCATCAACAGTTTCATAACATCAATTATTCACAATCCAACATCAATCACAACATAGTATCCAAGAAACCAATAACAGTCAACACAACAGTTCAATCAAGCAGAACAATATCAAAGAATCACACAGAGAACCAACATCAACAAATCCATATCAATAAATATCCAACAATAATATATATCATCACAATTTCCAATATTCATTTTCTCAAGTTACTCAACTTTCCATTATCACAAGTTAATCCACAGACTAAACCATCAACATTTCATAATACCAATTATTCACAATTAACAGTTCAACATCAATTACAACACAATATTGACAGAACCGATAACACAGTCCAACAACAACAATAACAATAACCATAGTAGTCAAATAACCAACAATGACCATCTCAACAGTCCAATCAAACAACAAAGCACACATAGTATTACAGGCACATATCAAGGATTATCCATCCTCACCTTAGCCAATTATCAGTTATAGATTCCTCAACAGGTTCCAAAGCTGGTTCCACAGGAACTGCTCGATATCAACTCCTATATCAAATAAATAATATGCACATATAAGATGTTATGCAGATGCCATGCTAGTACTGTATGCCGTAAAATTAAAATACTGAACCAACTCGGTACTGCCTCGGATTATTTTCCAATATCATCATAATTCACCATTTATTTTCCAAGTGTCAAAAATATACCATACTTATACTTATACCTGGATATTATTCCGGTATTTTATTACTTTGATGATATCCTTTCTAAAATTACTTTCTCAAAATATATATTTTTTTTCCATGGTATACCATATATAATATACTATAAATTTCCCAAAAATATTTTCATAAAAATAATTATACTTTCCAAAACATAATTACCATATAAAATTTCATTTTTATTTATTTCCAGATTTTATTTCTTATTACTCTTTCTTTCTTTTTTTTTTTTAAAAAAACTGGGCCAGTCCAACCCAATTGAACTAACCCAAACCAATCAAAGGGGCCAGCCCAGACCAAGCAGCACGCCCAACACCCGTGCAGCCTAAGGCTTCAAACCAAGCCACGACCCATTTGTGGAGACGGGTCAAACCCACCTGGTCGTTACCAACACGGGTCTGCAGCTCACCTGCACCGATGGTGAGACGGCACGGCGAGACAAGGCGAGCTAGGCGACGGCTGGGAGGTGGCGACAGCGGGAGGAAGACACGACGAGGAAGGCGAGGCGCCGGTGTGAGGAGGAGGGTGGCGGAACGACGAGCAGAAGAGAAGAAGGCAGCCCGTCGGATCCTTGGCTGCTGGCGGCGCGTCGGCCGGCGGGTACAAGCGGCGAAGGTTGCGTCAGGTCGGCAGCGCTGCGAGGAAGACGATGGCGAGGGTGGTGTCGCGTGCAGCGGCGCGGTTCACTAACGCTTGAATAGTGGCAGGGGGTGAGGAAGGTGATGATGACATGGCGCGTTCTGGTTGGTTGAGGTGTGTATGTTTTATTATGTTTTTTTTTTTCTCTCTGATTTTGGTTACACTGGGTGTTTGAATTTTTGCACGAAAAAGATGGCTACTGGGAGAGAGTTTGCAGGGGAAGAGAAGAAGATGAAGGCTGTGTGCACTGGGAAGGCAGGAGAGGCACAGGTAAGGGCATGCAACACTGGTTAGGCACGGGTAACGCAAGCAGCTCACAAGCATCACAGGAGAAGGCGGCGGCAGCCTCAATACTGTGCAGCATGTGAGGCGGGTTCTGTCCGGACCAGAAAATAACTGATATACCTCCTTAGTTATATTTCTGCCAGTACGAATATAACCTACATGTCCAATTGAATTCTAATTTTAGATCTTCCTTCTCACCTTCTTCCTTCCTAACAATATTACGGCCAGGATAGAACCTACCGGCGATTTCCGAAAAGTCTTTTCCCGGGGAGCAGAGCATTCAAAGAACGAAAGAAAGAAAGATACCGTCTGTGATCTACGATTTGTTTAACACATAGCTATTTTATGAATAGCTCAATCGATCCTTTTCTACTCTTTGGATCTCGCCAACTGCTTGGTTAGTCTCATTGTGCTTAGCAACTATGGACTCAAGGACCATTATTCCTTGCATCATAGGTGTTGCTGCTTGAAAAGTTTTTTCCATTCCCTACACCAAGAACTAGGTTACTGTCCTTTATTATAGATCACCTGCCTCTTACTCTATTGCGGTCACCAAGCTTTCTTTTTCACCTAGACGAGACGAGATCCAGAGGTCACATGCTCTCAAAGGGTAAGGGTCTTCATACCCGCTTTTTTGTTTTAAACAAAGGCCTTTACTGACAGGAACTACTTATTATATTATAGAAGACTCAGGGGGAATCCAGAGAGATTTGCAGCCTTCCTCGCAGCCAGTGTGATTTTCTGAGGATTCCGGGACCCGAAAAATACCAACTTTGGTCCGAAAAATCCACAGAAAAATCCAGAGCGCGGGAAAAACCTCTGTTTCGAAAAACGATGCCCGATTTACCTTGAATTAATTACCCGAGATTAATTTCAAAGGTAAATCACTGTATAACAACTTTTACAGTCCCGGTAAAAATACCAAATTTTTACCTGGGCTGTTACATTCTACCCACCTTAAAAAAATTTCGTCCTCGAAATTCCGTCTTATCCGTGGGCCCTACCACGATAAGCTTCTGGTATACTCCACCAGCTGTCCGAACTCAACACGATATCCCGTTTATACCCTTACGCGTCTCTGGCTCCCTTATAAAAACCAACCTCAAAACCTGGCAAACTCACTCTCTACCATGGATTCTCCTATAAGAACTAGGACGACTTTTGACTCAGAGGAGCTGGGCTATACCGGTGGTGCTGCTTTCCAAACAGACTCCGATGAAGAACCTCCGAAGAAACGCTTCAAGACAAACATCATCGGTCTGAAAGAACATATGATCGTCTCCAGAAGACGGCGAAAGAAACCTGTCGGCAAGGAGGAGTCTTCCGGTCGCAAGAATACTGATGATAGGAAGGGTAAAGCAACTACTCCCAGCGATACCCCACTGCAGACACTGACGCAATTGAACACTTCACTGAAGAAGGTCAGCTTGGCGGTGATGCAGATCGAACTGGCGTGTGCGGAACTCTCCTCCCAGATAAAAAACATACAAAAACTTGTAAAAGATCTAGAGAAGCAAGTAACTCCATAGAGTACTTCTTCTTTATTGTAAAACTGTTATGAAAAATAAATAAACAAGCTTTTCCTTTTTAAAACAAATCTCTCTTTATAATATAAAAACTTATGTTAAACAGAAAAGCAAAACATTTTAAAGCAGAAGAAAACCAATAGAAAGGAAATAAAATCAAGCATAAAGAAATTAAAACAAAACATATTTCCATATCCATCGCTCCAGATCAGTCGTATAGGTCCTCGAACCCGAGAAACGCAACTCACATAACTGACGGAGATACCGGTTCTCCTTGTGAAAACGACATCCGTTAACTCACAAGGTGATGATCACGAGAACGTCCTTTGACCCTCGAAAGAAACGATATCCACCTGTCCACAACCCAAAAACGTCTTCCAGATATCGTATCCCTCCATGATGTCCAAACAGGTGTAACCTTGTCGCACATGCACCGTACTCGAGGTATGGTCCCATCATTCTAGCCACAGCGGTCACGGATGCAAGTGATAAAAGATGTAGAAAATATAGAAAAAGCCATAAAAAGAAACGCCAAGATAGCCAGGGCGAAAGAAAATTATGAGATGGAAAAAAGCTGAAATACACTTGCGTTTGTAGCCCAAAACACACAAAGTGATGAAGCAATAAATGAGGCAACGACAAAATTTTCAAAAAGCAACACCTTGAAGAATGAAAACGGTTTGGAGTTTTGTGAAAAGAATCTATTTTTCCTATCCCCGAAATATATTTTGAGTTTTTTTTCTCTTTTCTTTCCTTTTTCCCTTCTTCTTCCTTTCTTTCCTTCTTTTTCTTTTTCTTTTTCTCTTTTTTTTTCTTTTTACTCTTTTTTTCTCCTTCTTTTTTTTTCTTTTTTTTCTACTTTTCTTTTTTTTCTTTACTTTATTTATTATTTTTTTTCTTCTTTTCTTCTTTTTTTCCCTTTTTTTTTTCTTTTTTTCTTTTTTTTGTTTTCTTTTCTTCTTCTTCTTTTTTTTTTCTTTCCTTTCTATTTCCTTTTCTTTTCCATTTCTTTTTTTTCTTCTTCTCTCTCTTTCTTTTCTTCTTCTTTTTTTTTTTTTTTGAAAACAGGTGGAGTCAATACTTTAAAAAACAAAACGGTAACCATACTCCCCCTAGGAGTATGAAAGGCAGTGAGGTGAGAAGCAAATCATCAAAAGCATTTTGACGAGTTTTGTAAAACACGTTTAGAAAATATTAAACACAAAACATGTTCAGAAAAAAAAAAATACATAACTCGCCTAGACAGAATGCCTGCTCCATCATCTGTCTTCTTCGTCGAGGGTGCCTCCCTCGGAAGAAGAAACCGGTTGGCCTACAGCCTGATCAACGAACGTCCAGAGGAACTACCAAGCGAGCTCGGCAGGATGCCTCGTCTGGTCTTCGTCGACGAACTCTACTCCTCCAGGTTCTTTGTCACTCCCACGGAAGAGACGTTCTTCCTGGAGGATCAAAGCACTCTGAGAACCTCCTTCTACGGCTCGACCAATTCCGTCTTGTTTTTCATTTCTGAAAGACTTTAGGAATTCAACCTAGAGCCCACTTGCCAATTCCTGGACCAAGGCACCTACTACCAGCTTTCGATGACTGCCCAAAGCATGCCCAGAGTAACTCGGTTACCACCAACTTGGCCAAAGGCCCGTCTAGTGGTGTGGAACTGCAGAGGAATCGCTAGGCGTTCCCAAGAGTTCGCGCGTACCTTGAGAGATCTGAAGAACCAGTACAAGTCCAACATGGTTCTGCTCACAGAGACCCAGTGGCAGCCTGAAGACAATCACGGGGTCATCCCACTTCGGTTCCCTCTAGCAAACCGGTTTGAGCTTCCTAGACAGAATAACACGGGCAGTATGTGGTTCTCGTGGAACGATAGCATCAGGGTCAACATTACCAATGACCCCAATAGCTTCAGGGTCATTGTTGTACCAAGAAGATGAATAATTTAAATAATAATGATAATGTAATATTAATATTAGTAATATTGATAATATTTATGTTTTTGCATGTTTATGGCATCAATTATCTCTTATGTGAATGTTCTGTGGCAAGCTGGCGTCCCTCGACTGGATCCATCATGTACTAACTAAATGACATAAATGCAAAATAATAAACATATGGAGCGAGCTATGCACAGCAAATAAGCAAACAATCACCCAAGGACCTACCGCCCTCTCTGCTACCAAAATGAAACGCCTCGACCCGTATTTACCAGTCTCAGTAAACTTGTGCCAGAATTGTACAACAGTAAATACAACACGATACACGGCCCAATGGCCCAAAGATAATATCAAAATAAACTTCAGAAATCTGGCCCTTTGGCCCAACATCAAAACACATCACCCAAACCCGGGAACCCAAATTATAGCACAGCGGAAGCAATTTTATCATTCTCAATAGTAGTACGAAACCATGCAATGCAACATATGGATCCAACTCCTGCCCGAGGTAACGTCATAGCCGCCAAAATGCATCGTACCTGAATCACAAATAACTCAACCTACGGGATGAAAGCCCGCAGGTGAGGGGTGAGTCCGAAGTGCTCACCGGTACATTTAAGCACAATCATGGATAAACAGAGATATGCAGGCAACCATAATACTTCAAAGAAGAAACACAAGCATCAACAGCCACTACATACCCAACCAAAGACTCGACCCAAACATACCAAAGACTTATTATTATTCCAATTTTATCTTCCGGGCTCCGTCACGGATAAGCTAGGGTCGTACCGGGTTATCAACCTATTCCTGGTGCCAGATCAAAAAGAATCTGGGATCAACATCCCAATAACAAATTTCAGGGATCAACATCCCAATAACAATCTCAGGGATCAACATCCCAATAATAATCTCAGGGATCAACATTCCAATCAAAATGGCATCAACATGCCCATCACAAGTAACCCAGAACATAGACGCCACAAAACAGTCTCAAACCATCCGGTCGTACCTCTACTTACCACATGACAATTAAGTCATATCCATTCCAAAGCCAAATCACGGGAATCAACATCCCAAACCCAAAACCAAAAGACACGACTCACTCATTAACTTTTCCAATTTTAATATTCGGGCCCCGTCACTGGACAAGCTAGGGTCGTACATGGTTATTAACTAATTCCGGATGCCAGGCCAAACGTAACCCGGGATATGTTGGTGCTGGGTTCCAACAACATATGGGGCCCACCATTAATTGCTAGTGGAGCACTAATTAGCAGTTAGTGGAGCACTAATCAGCAGTTAGTGGAGCAGTTAGTGGACCAGTTAGTGGAGCACTAAATGTTTTGCAGATTTGTCCCGGAGGTTCTTGGTTTCTGCAAATTGGTCCCTAACGAGATGCCTATAAATAGGCTTCTCATTTGCTCTTCAAGTCATCCCAACATTCACAACAAGTGTGAATAAGAGAGTGAAAGAGAGAGTGTGTGTGAGGGAAGAAAAATTGAGAAAAAAAATTCCCCTCTTAAATTAGAGAGTGACAAAATAGTGAGAAAAAAATACCTTAAGGGTATTTTTGACAAACACTTGGGAAACACCTTGTGAGACACTATTTTAGGTAGAACTCTAGGTTTATTATACTCTTAAAATTTAGGAAAATCTCTCTTGTAAGCCTATTATTTTATAGTGGAAGTTTTTCAGGTGGGATCGGGATTGTAGACGTAGCCCGGTATTTGGGTAAACCACGTTAAATATTGTGTGTCATTTATCTTTTTTGTCCTCCACTTGTTTATTTCCTTGTGAGGTGATATTATTTCCGCAAGATAGTGCCACCGGGCTCAACAACTGGTAGCGGAGCAGAAGGTTTGTGCTTTGTCAAGTGCAATGTTGTGAATTAATACACTGTGCAAGTGAATCCTGTCTTGGAGACTGGGTTTTAAGTGAACCTTTGTTCCTCCAGTCTTTCCTGGGGATTTATCTTGGAATGTTAATTCTGTCTTAGGAGATCGGCTAGGCCATCTTTCCTGGGAATTATCAAATCAGTTCAATTCACTACTTGTACGGGTACTATTCACCGCCAGGAATTTCCTAGATCAAGGAGCCAGTCAGTCTTTGATCCAGATGAAGGCGAGGATAAACTAGATGATCACCCTTGATGGCACAAATTACCACTTATGGAGAAACAAGATGAAGGATCTCCTATTCGTGACGAAGATGCATTTACCGGTGTTCAGTACGGTAAAGCCTGAAGATAAGTCAGACGAGGAGTGGGAGTTTGAACACATCCAAATCTGCGACTATATACGGCAATTTGTTGAGAATAATGTTTACAAACATTTCTGGCGTTGAGCATGCTAGAACGTTGTGGGAGAAGCTCGAAGAATTATATGCCTCAAAGACAGGGAACAACAAGCTATTTTACTTGACGAAATTGATCCAAGTAAAATACCAGGAAAGCAAATTGATTGCAGATCACCTTAATGAGATGCAAGGGATCGTGGATCAGTTGGCTAGTATGGGCATAAAATTCGACGATGAGGTGCTTGCTCTTATAGTCCTGGTGACTCTCCCAGATTCATAGGAAACCTTGAAGGTTTCAATCACAAACTCTGCACCTAACGGTGTCTTGAGTATGGCAACCGTAAAAGTGGCATTTTGAATGAAGAGATGAGACGAAGAACACAAGGCTCGTCTTCTTCACAGTCAGAGGTCTTGGCTACAGTGACGAGGGGGAGAAGTCAAAACAAGGGTCAAAGCAACCGAGACAAGAGCAGAGGAAACAGGTTGTTTAAACGGTTACAACTCACGGTAATGACGTTCTTCTTCCCGGTGTAGTTCTCTAAGACGGCTGTCAAGTTTTTCCTGGTCTTCTTCTTGTTTCCGTTTCTACACTTCTTTCTAGAAAGCAGTGATGATGAAGCGAATTCTCTCGGAGAGTTCAATGTAGTTTGTGATGATGATATCATCAACCTTACTATCTAGGAGACAAGTTGGGTAGTTGATAGTGGTGCTACTATTCATGCTACACCACGGAGAGAACTCTTCTCTTCTTACACTCCTGGTAATTTTGGGACTGTAAGAATGGGAAATGATAAATTCTCAATGGTCGTCGGCAAAGGAGATGTTTGCTTAGAGACCATGAACGGGATGAAACTGCTTTTGAAGGATGTCAGGCATATTTTAGATATGCGTCTGAATCTGATCTCTGTTGATAAGCTAGACGAGGAAGGTTTTTATAATACCTTCTACAATGGTCAATGGAAGCTCACCAAAGGCTCGTTAGTGGTGGCATGAGGTACAAAGGTGTCAAAGTTGTGCGTGACCCAGGCAAAGGTTCCTCAGCATGATGTAAATGTTGTGGAGAACGACAGCCAAGTTCAGCTGTGGCACAGACGCCTTGGACGCATGGGTGAGAAGTCAATGGTGAAGCTGGTCAAGAAGAATATTTTGTCAGGATTGAATCAGATCCAGCTAAAGAAGTGGAGTCACTGTCTAGCTGGTAAGCAAAATAGAGTTTTTTTCAAGAGCTTTCCTCCTTCTAGAAAGAAAGATGTGCTAGAACAGGTACACTCAGATCTATGTGGGCCTTTTAACAAGTCCCTTGGTGGTGCCCGGTATTTCGTGACAATCATTGATGATCACTCACAGAAAACTTGGGCTTACACATTAGAGTCTAAGGATCAAGTGTTATTAATTTTCCAGCAGTTCCTAACCATGGTGGAAACAGAGACTGGAAAGAAGCTGAAGTGCATCCGGACAGATAATAGTGGTGAGTACACAGGTCCATTTGATGTTTACTACAAAGAGCATGGTATTCGGCATCAGTTTACTCCACCCAAAACTCCACAGTTGAATGGCTTAGCTGAGAGGATAAACAGAACTTTGATTGAGAGAACCAGATGCTTACTCTCTCACTCGAAGTTACCACAAGTCTTTTGGGGTGAAGCACTACTTACAGCAGCTTATGTGCTGAACCATTCACCTTGTGTTCCTCTTCAGTATGAGGCTCCAGAGAAGGTGTGGTCAGGAGGAGACATCTCCTACGATCACCTACGAGTATTTGGGTGTAAAGCTCATGTTTACATCCCCAAGGATGAAAGAAGCAAACTAGATGCCAAGACAAGGCAGTGTGCATTTATCGGTTATGGTCAAGACATGTTTGGCTATATATTCTATGATCCAGTGGAGAAGAAGCTTATCAGGAGTCGAGATATTGTCTTTATGGAGGATCAGACCATAGAAGACATTGATAAAGCAGAGAAGTCCAGTGATGATCTAGTAGAGTTTTAGTTACCTCCACTAGTGGTGCCGAGGCATGATGGAGATGATGTTCAGGATATTCATCCTGAAATTCCAGATGTTCCTGCTAAAGATGAGTCAGCAGAAGCTGATAGTAACGAGGATGATGGCAATGATGATACAGTCAGGGATGATCATCCTCAGCCTTCAAGTAGCTCTCCTTATCGAACATGGTCTGGCAGAGTTGTGCAACGCTCTACCAGATATTCTCCAAGTGATTATTTGTTGCTCACTGACAGGGAAGAACCAGAAAGCTATGATGAAGCTATTAATGATGAGCATAAGGAGAAGTGGATTAAAGCCATACAAGAAGAGATGAAATCCTTGCATGAGAACAAGACTTTTGAGCTGGTGAAGCTGCCTAAAGGCAAGAGAGCTTTAAAAAACAAGTGGGTATTCTGGATCAAGCATGAAGAGCACAGTCCACTTCCAAGATTCAAAGCAAGATTAGTCGTCAAAGGTTTCAGTCAAAGGAAAGGGATTGACTTTGATGAAATCTTCTCACCAGTGATGAAAATGACCTCAATCCGCACAGTGCTGGGATTAGCTGCGAGTCTCAATCTGGAGGTTGAACAGATGGATGTCAAAACAACCTTCCTACATGGTGATTTGGAAGAAGAGATATACATGGAGCAGCCAGAGGGTTTCCAGCAGAAAGGAAAAGAGGATTATATTTGTAGATTGAGGAAGAGCCTCTACGGCTTAAAACAAGCCCCAAGACAGTGGTACAAGAAGTTTGAGTCACTGATGGAGCAATAGGGCTATAAGAAGACTACTTCAGACCACTGTATATTCGTTCAGAAATTCTTTGACGATGACTTTATCATCCTATTGCTCTATGTGGATGATATGCTGATTGTTGGCCAGAATGTCTCCAGAATCAATAGCTTGAAAGCACAGCTAAGCAAGTTTTTTACCATGAAAGACTTGGGGCCAACAAAACAAATTCTCGGGATGAGAATTGTTCGAGATCGACAAGCCAAGAAGATATGGCTGTCTCAAGAGAAGTATATAGAGAAGGTACTTCAACGATTCAACATGGATAAGGCTAAAGCAGTCAGCTGTCCTCTTGCTAACTTCTTTAGACTAAGTCCTGAGCAGAGTCCATCTACGGATGAGGAGAAGAAACTAATGGAGCGGATTCCATATGCCTCAGCAGTGGGAAGCTTGATGTATGCCATGGTATGTACCCAATCAAACATTGCTCACGCAGTTGGAGTGGTTAGCCGATACCTTTCGAATCATGGTAAAGAGCATTGGAATGCTGTGAAGTGGATTCTCAGATATCTTCGAGGAACTTCCAAAATGTGTCTATGTTATGGTGAAGACAAGCCAATGCTGGTTGGATACACTGATGCAGATATGGCTGGTGATGTTAGTTCCAGAAAATCTACATCAGGATACCTAATTAATTTTTCAAGGGAAGCTGTGTCATGGCAATCAAGGCTACAGAAGTGTGTTGCTCTGTCAACTACAGAAGCTGAGTTTATTGCAGCAACGCAAGCATGTAAGGAGTTATTGTGGATGAAGAAGTTCTTAACTGAACTTGGATTTTCGCAAAACAGTTATCAATTATTTTATGATAGTCAGAGTGCTATCCATCTTGCGAAGAATGCCTCCTTTCATTCCAGATCGAAACACATAGATGTGAGATACAATTGGATCAGGGATGTACTGGAGAAGAAGATGTTGCAACTCGAGAAGATCCATACAGAAGAGAATGGATCTGACATGCTGACGAAGACACTTCCAAAAGGGAAGTTTGAATACTGCCGTGAAGTTGCCGGACTGGTGGATCCCCCCAACATGTAGTCGGAAGGGGGAGAATTGTTGGTGCTGGGTTCCAACAACATGTGGGGCCCACCACAAATTGCTAGTGGAGTACTAATTAGCAGTTAGTGGAGCACTAAGTATTTTGCAGATTAGTCCCTGAAGTTCTTGGTTTCTGCAACTTGGTCCCTAATAAGATGCCTATAAATAGGCTTCTCATTTGCTCTTCAAAGCATGCCAACATTCACAACAAGTGTGAACAAGAGAGTGAAAGAGAGAGTATGTGAAAGGGAAGAAAAATTGAGAAGAAAAATTCCCCTTTTAAATTAGAGTGACAAAATAGTGAGAAAAAAATACCTTAGGGGTATTTTTGACAAACACTTGGGAAACACCTTGTGAGACGCAATGTTGGGTAGAACTCTAGGTTTATTATACCCCTAAAATTTAGAGAAGTCTCTCTTGTAAGCCTACTATTTTATAGTGGAAGTTTTTTCGGTGGGATCGGGATTGTGGACGTAGCCCGGTATTTGGGTGAACCACGTTAAATATTGTGTCATTTATCTTTTTTGTCCTCCACTTGTTTATTTCCTTGTGAGGTGATATTATTTCCGCAAGATAATGCCACCGGGCTCAACAAGATCAACATCCCATAGCCAAGAAACCGGCCATGACACCACAGAACTAGCCTCTAACCATCTGGTCGTACCACTACTTTCCGCGTGACAATAAAATCATCATCTCAAACCAACTTCTAATTTCCATTTTCTTTTTCCCAATTATCCATATCATAGTTGATATGTGTGCATATCATATAGTAATTTGGAGCATAAAATGTCCTTTTGGCCAAGTATTTAGTTAAGAACCATGCATTTTAATTACGGTTTTTGTCTATTTTATACTAGCATTATCTTCACTAATTGATACTTGCTTTCAGGTGTCTTTTGATGCAAAATAACCTATATTTCGTGGGATTCAAGCTCTTTGTGGATTTCTGGAAAGATTGGAGCTGATTTGATGAAGATTTCCTGGCGAAGAGTTTTCAACGGTGTCACTCTGTTGAATCCCGCAGGACAGAATCTGGAATTTATTATAAATTGCGTCAACACTTGCTTGCTATTTAGTAGGAGTTATATTAAACCACCGACTTGTTTGGCACTCCTATAAGAGAAAGAAGCCTGCTGTGACTAAAAGAAGGAAAAGAATCCTAGAAAAAAATATTAATTCCTAGATTCTAGCTACCTAAGCTAACTTCTAGGAATTAATGCTAGGGTTTCTTGGAGCATAAAAGGTGAAGTCGGCTCCAGCAGAAGGGGGACTCCAGAATTTTGTCGACAGCAGCTGGAAGGCAGAAGACTTTTTGTGGAGATTTTTCTGGTTTTATTTTACGGTTTGCTATGAACAAATCCTCCATGTTTATTTTATATTTTTCTATGAACTAATCCTCTTTTCTAGATTAAGAGGGATGTAGCTACTCAACTCTTTTTATGATTTAATTACTCCTCGAACAGTTTTCTTATTTGTGTTCTTGATTTGTTTATGTGAGCATAATTCGAGTTTGAAGCTTGATCACCTTAAAACTTGTCTCAGGAATTAGACTAAGCACCGACAGGAGACGTTTAATTCTGGAAAATCATAAACAAACCCTAATCTAGGTGCTGAAAGGCATTAGGATTATTGTGGAATTAGTAACAACAAAAAGCATCATTGCTCTTAGGAATAGGTTTGATCCACGACAGTGGTAAGATTGACCTCTGAGACGAAATTATACCTCCAAAAGTCGATAATTTCACCCTAGGTTGTTACCCATCAAGAAAACAAATAGAAAGCTGTAGATTTTTAGCGAACAGTGTCGCCCCGTTCGCGGACACGGAACAGAGTCACCCTGTTAGCAGGATCTGGAGGATAATTAGGGCATAAAAGGATAGAGTAGTGAACCCCGATTGATCTAGACCTTCTCTAATCTGTTATCTTCATATTATTTACATTTTTAAATTGTTTATTTTATTGTTGAATCGCAATCTCAATTTATAATCACCAATTCATCACTATTTTACTATTTTCAGCCTAACGGAGTGAGTCTGTTGATTAGTTATTTTGCCTAGTCTCTGTGGATACGAACTTGTGTGCTACCTCGATCAGTGCGCTTGCAGATTTTACGCATCAAGTTTCTGGCGCCGTTGCCAGGGACTAGTGTCAAATAATTAATTACTGATTTATTTCTTTAGGCTTTTATTTGTGTTTTACCATCTCTTTTTCCGAGTTTCAGGATTCAACCTTATATGAGCTCAGGAACTCGCAGCCAGAATCCCGAACTCATCTCTGTTTCTGACCCTGAATCACTCCTCCATTCTAAGTCCCAAAATCTGGAAGAGGCTCTGAACAGTGCCACACCGTCAGAAACATCTGGGCCAGAGAAAGTAGAAGAGGAAAAAGAACTGATACTTATTCCCGTTGCAATGGCAGCTAACGAAGAAGATGAGCTGAATAATGTGCCCATGAATGAGCTGCTAGCTCGAGGGATTGAGAACAGGAGCTACCCCATCGTCCACCCGGAGATTACAGCAGCTCAATATGAATTGAAACCAAGTCTTATTCAGCTTGTGGAGAATAAAACTTTCAGTGGCTTATCATCGGAGGACCCGCACCAGCACTTGCACAATTTCCTCCAATATTGTGACACTGTTAAGATTCGGGATTATAGTGATGATGCCAAGCGGCTCCGCTTGTTTCCATATTCTTTGGTGGGCAAGGCTCAAAAGTGGCTTTCTAGCCTCCCTGCTAATAGCATCACCTCTTGGTCTGAGATGGAGGTTGCATTTTTGAAGAAGTATTTCCCAACGGGCAAGCAGACTAAACTTCGGTTGGAGATTCAAGGATTCCAGCAGAGGGCTGATGAGTCTCTCAAGGAAGCTTGGGATAGGTATCAAGATTTGATTGCAAGGTGCCCCAATCACTTTGTTCGACCGTTGGTATTATTGCAAACTTTCTATGATCATGCGACACCTGCTTGGGCAATCCACTTTGAATTCTATTACCGGGGGAAATTTCTTGGCTGTACCCTATAATGAAGCTTGCCGATTGATGGAGAATTTGGCCGATGAAGCTACCAATAGGAACCCACCTGGTGTCCTACAGGTTGACACTGTTCAGAAAATTGAAGCGGGGATGTCAGCCATGCAGCACCAAATTAAGGAGATGGGCAGCAAATTTGACAAATTGATGGTCAAATCTATGGCAGAAACTGTCATGAGATGCGAAGCTTGCAATGGTGCTCATTCTTTCCAAGAGTGCCCAAAATTGATGACTGAAAAGGCGAATTACGTCAATGGGTAGCCGCACCAATATCAGTAGGGGAGCCACCAATATTATCAGCAGCCCAGGCCGTATAATCAGGGGCAGCAAGGATACCATGGGAGCCAGCAGCAAAACCTCCCCAGCAGCAAGACGTGATGAGCATACTTAAGGCTATCATGGAAACTCAAAACAAGTTGGCGGAAGACATGCAACAAATCAAGGCCCACTAAAAAATCCTTGATAACCAGATGGCCCAACATGCTCAACAACTCAGGAACACTCAAGGGAAGCTACTAGGTCAGCCGGAGGAAAATCCCAAAGAACAGTGCAAGGCCGTTACTCTGCGCAGTGGTAAAGAACTGCAGCCAGTGCAACAGAGTGACCCCGTTCGCCAGTCTGCAGTGGAAAAGAATGATGGGGCAAGTTCGGCAGCTGCTCAACCTCAACCACAGACCTCTAAAGGGAAGGAAAAGGTGGAAGAAAAGATTGAAGTGCAGCCATATATGCCTCCTCTTCCATACCCCGAAGTTTACAAGAATACCAAGCTTGATGCCAAATTTCGGAAGTTTGTGGAGATGTTGAAGAAAGTATGCATTGATCTTCCCTTTACAGAGGTGATTAGTGAGATGCCAAGCTATGCTAAGTTCCTGAAAGACCTTTTGTCCAAGAAGAGAGCCATTGAGGATGCTGAAACGGTGCCCATGACCGAAAAGTGCAGTGCACTTATCTTGCAAAAATTTCCAGCAAAGAGGAAGGACCCAGGGAGTTTTTTAATTCCTTGCATTGTTGATACTCTAAAAATTAACAAAGCTTTGTGTGATTTAGGGGCAAGTGTCAGCTTAATTCCTCTATCCCTTGGTAAGAAAATATCAATTGGGGTCTTGAAACCCACCAGGATGACCCTGCAGCTAGCTGACCGGAGTGTTAAACATCCAATTGGGGTGCTTGAAGATGTTCCTGTGCAGATTGGAAAATTGCAGATTCCAGTAGACTTTGTTGTTCTAGAAATGGAAACCGATTCCCAAACACCCATCATACTTGGAAGACCTTTCTTAGCAACCGTAGGGGCTATGATTGATTGCTCAGAAGGGAAGCTGACCCTCATGGTTGGCAATGATTTAGTGGAGTTCAACATTCCAGAGGCTGCTAGGAATGAACTCAGTGCAAGCATGTGTTATAGAGTTAATGCATTTACGGACATGGTTGCAAGGGAGATTGATCAAGAAGGCCCACTCTGTGACCCAATCGATGCACTATTGACTTCCGTTATTGATGGTGCACAACAAGAGGAACAAAATGCTCCAGAATATACTTGCTTGATCGAAGGGGACGTACCAGAAACTATCCAGCAAGTTTATAAGCTCGAGATTCTATCACAGACTGACCCTGTTGATGACCATGACCTGAAACAAAGATTCCAACCAGTGGTCCAAGTCCTTCCTCATGGAGTAGTGGAGTCAATTGATGGAAAGCTTGAACCATTCAGGGTCAGTGGACAGTTGTTCACGCCATATGACCCAGGGTCAGTGGACAGTTGTTCACTCAAGGGAAGCTACTAGGTCGCCATATTTCGTGGGATTCAAGCTCTTTGTGGATTTCTGGAAAGATTGGAGCTGATTTGATGAAGATTTCCTGGCGAAGAGTTTTCAACGGTGTCACTCTGTTGAATCCCGCAGGACAGAATCTGGAATTTATTATAAATTGCGTCAACACTTGCTTGCTATTTAGTAGGAGTTATATTAAACCACCGACTTGTTTGGCACTAAAGAAGGAAAAGAATCCTAGAAAAAATATTAATTCCTAGATTCTAGCTACCTAAGCTAACTTTTAGGAATTAATGCTAGGGTTTCTTGGAGCATAAAAGGTGAAGTCGGCTCCAGCAGAAGGGGGACTCCAGAATTTTGTCGACAGCAGCTGGAAGGCAGAAGACTTTTTGTGGAGATTTTTCTGGTTTTATTTTACGGATCTGGAGGATAATTAGGGCATAAAAGGATAGAGTAGTGAACCCCGATTGATCTAGACCTTCTCTAATCAGATATCTTCATATTATTTACGTTTTTAAATTGTTTATTTTATTGTTGAATCGCAATCTCAATTTATAATCACCTATTCATCACCATTTTTCTGTTTTCAGCCTAACGGAGTGAGTCCGTTGATTAATTATTTTGCCTAGTCCCTGTGGATACGACCTTGTGTGCTACCTCGATTTGTGCGCTTGCAGATTTTACGCATCAATAGTTTATTCCAATTATCCAATCACAACACAGTCTATCGACAACAATCACAATATCCATAACAGCCAAACAATTATCCAACTTCCTATTAACTCAAGTTATACAACAGACCAATCCATCAACAGTTTCATAGCATCAATTATTCACAATCCAACATCAATCACAACACAGTATCCAAGAAACCAATAACAGTGAACACAACAGTTCAATCAAGTAGAACAATATCAAAGAATCACACATAGAACCAACATCAACAAATCCATATCATTAAATATCTAACAATAATATATATCATCACAATTTCCAATATTCATTTTCTCAGTTATTCAACTTTCCATTATCACAAGTTAATCCACATACTAAACCATCAATATTTCATAACACCAATTATTCACAATTAACAGTTCAACATCAATTACAATATAATATTCACAGAACCGATAACACAGTCCAACAACAGCAACAACAATAATCATAGTAGTCAAATAACCAACAATGACCATCTCAACAGTCCAATCAAACAACAAAGCACACATAGTATTACAGGCACATATCAAGGGTTATCCATCCTCACCTTAGCCAATTATCAGTTATGGAATCCTCAATAGGTTCCAAAGCTGGTTCCACAGGAACTGCTCGATATCAACTCCTATATCAAACAAATAATATGCAAATATAAGATGTTATGCAGATGCCATGCTAGTACTGTATGCCGTAAAATTAAAATACTGAACCAACTCGGTACTGCCTCGGATTATTTTCCATTATCATCATAATTCACCATTTATTTTCCAAGTGTCAAAAATATACCATACTTATACTTATACCCGGATATTATTCTGGTATTTTATTACTTTGATGATATCCTTTCCAAAATTACTTTCTCAAAATATATATTTTTTTTCCATAATATACCATATATAATATACTATAAATTTCCCAAAAATATTTCCATAAAAATAATTATACTTCCCAAAACATAATTACCATATAAAATTTCATTTCCGTTTATTTCCAGATTTTATTTCTTATTACTCTTTCTTTCTTCTTTTTTTTTTTTAAAAAACTAGGCCAGTCCAAACCAATTGAACCAACCCAAACCAACCAAAGGGGCCAGCCCAGGTCAAAGCCCAGACCAAGCAGCAGGCCCAAACCTTGCTTGGCCCAGCACCCCCGCAGCCCAAGGCTTCAACCCAAGCCGCGACCCATTTGTGGAGACGGGTCAAACCCACCCGGTCGTTACCAACACAGGTCTGCAGCTCACCTGCACCGATGGCGACACGGCACGGTTAGACAAGGCGAGCTAGGCGACGGCTGGGAGGTGGCGACAGCGGAAGGAAGACGCGACGAGGAAGGCGAGGCGCCGGTGTGAGGAGCAGGGCGGCGGAACGACGAGCAGTAGAGAACAAGGCAGCCCTTCGAATCCTTGGCTACTGGCGGCGTGTCGGGCGGCGGGTACAGGCGGCGAAGGTTGCGTCAGGTCGGCGGCTCTGCGAGGAAGACGATGGCAAGGGTGGTGTCGCGTGCAGCAGCGCTGTTCACTAACGCGTGAACAGTGGCAGGGGGAGGAAGGTGACGATGACGTGGTGCGTTCTGGTTGGTTGAGGTGCGTATGTTTTATTATGTATTTTTTTTTCTCTCTGGTTTTGGTTACATTGGGTGTTTGAATTTTTGCACGAAAAAGATGGCTACTGGGAGAGAGTTTGTAGGGGAAGAGAAGAAGATGAAGTCTGTGTGCACTGGGAAGGCAGGAGAGGCACAGGTAAGGGCATGCAACACTGGTTAGGCACGGGTAGCACAAGTAGCACACAGGCATCACATGAGAAGGCGGCAGCAGCCTCAATACTGTGCAACATGTGAGGCGGGTTCTGTCCGGACTAGAAAATAACTGATGTACCTCCTTAGTTATATTTCTGGTGTGATTTTCTAAGGATTCCGGGACCCGAAAAATACCAACTTTGGTCCGTAAAATCCACGGAAAAATCCCGAGCGCGGGAAAAACTTCAGTTCCGAAAAATGATGCCTGATTTACCTTGAATTAATTACCCAAGATTAATTTCAAAGGTAAATCACTGTATAACGACTTTTACAGTCCCGGTAAAAATACCAAATTTTTACCTGGGCTGTTACAGTTACTAATATAATGCATCACAAAAAATCTGAAGTCCAAATTGGTAAAGAGAGCTTTGGCTGCTCTTCCGATTTCAACCCTACACCCCCAAAAACTCATCGATTTCAACCCTACACCCCCAAGCTTTGTCTGAGTAAAAGAATGTTTATGAGTATTGGGTAGAAGCCACATTTTATTCCAAAGTTTAGGGCTGACAATCATAACCACCATTCTTTTTTCTAGTGGATGTTGAGGCAATTTCACATGGCTGCTCAAATTTACGAAAACAAAGTCTTGTTTTTCCGGTAAAATTTTTTAGCAAGTTGGTCCATTTTTAACATAATATGAGGTTTGGGTTGGATTTTCATTACAACATTCTAAGAATGTGATCATGTTGCTCCTTTTGCCATAGTTGGCTAAGCATTTTAGTTCTCATATTCTTTTACCATGAAAATAAAAAAAAAACAATTGGCAACAATAACCAAAAAATCTAATTAAACACATAAATATGGTTTGCACTAAAAATTTAATTATTTCTCAACTATCAAACTAATTCCAAAAAATAGTTGAAGCATTTCCATAATAGCTGAACATCATAAAGACTTAACAATGAAGTACAGCGATACAGTTCTTTATCCTTGTAACCCATATAAAGTCCAAAAAAAATAGTTACTCTAAAATAATGCAGTGCATGCACCCACCCATTTGGTGTTAGATTTTCTCCTTATTTTCTAAAGCAGTTGTGAGCAATATCTATGACGGGTATTGATACCTAATGTTAAGTACATTTACATTTAAAGTTTGGCAGAAATAATCCCAAAGGACACCTCCATTTCATTCAGAATTGATTTTTTTTTTCAAATATTTTTTTCCAACAAACAAAAAAAAAAGCCCAATTAATTATTAGGATTCAGTTCTTTGATAAATAATGGGGTGTTGTAAATTATGTGATTGATGTTGTGTTTTTGGTCTGGGAATGAAGAAGAAGAAGGTGAGTAGGAGAAGCACAGAATGTACCGGTAAGCACACGTTCATTGCTTTGATAACATGTATATATCTAATACAGGGTAGATACTATAGTATTCACGACGAATACAACGTATTTTATAACACTCCCCCTTGAATACTGTTGTATTTTGGGTAGAATACACATTTTGGAATAACTGCCTCATTAAAAACCTTACCAAGAAAAACCTAGTGGGATAAAAACTTGGTGAAGGAAAAAAGAGTGCAGTACGTATTCTACTTCCCCCATATTAGCCTCTCTTGATTTGTCGTTGCATGCCAAATATCCTTGTCAACTTTTGGTGGCATCTGGTGACGTATGCTTTGTCCGATCACTTTTGATACTTGACTACTTTAATTGGACAATGTAGGCAACATTATCTTCATAATTCCTTGTTGGAGCATCTTCCTTGCCTTCTTGCTTTTGTGGTCCTGATGATGTAGCAATTTCATGTGTAAAGTTGTAGCAGATGTCCGTCTATGCTTTATGTGGATCAAATGAAGAACCTGCATCTGCAAAACCAACTATATTCTCTTCGGGCTTACAGGGTTAATATAATACCATGTCTATTATATCCTGAAGATAAGAGTAAAATCATATCTTGCCAATAGGCTTATGGAAAAAGCTTCAGGCTTCATGTTACTAGCGATATAGATTTTCACTTAGATAGGGTACTTCAGGACCTATCTAATAGCACGACATTTGGAAGTTTCTTCAGGAGTTCCAATAATATTTAGATCACAAAAATAGTATGTAAATAATAAACATAAACAATAATAATAAGTGAAAATAAATAGTGTATATATGCGATCATACATACTCAAATTTGGTTTAAACCATATAAGGGTCAATTTCAGCTTAATTTTGTATATTCCCAGGAATTAGTTGCTTCAAGCAACTTGAATCCTTCAGAGATTCTCATGCATATGTCATGACTTATGGATCCGTAAAAATAGGCTGTAATAACATCCATTTGATGCATTTCTAAATTTTCATATAATGCCAGACTTATCAATCTCTAAAAATAATTGCGTCCACCACAGGGGAGTATATCTTCTCACAATTAACATCAAGTCGTTGGGTGAAAACTTGTGCTACAAGTCGTGCTTTATATCTCACTATTTTGTTGCACAAATACCCATTTTATGACCAACTGATTTTTACACCATCTTGTGTACGGACTACAGGTCCGGAAAATTTCTCACTTCAAAAGCGAGCCCAACACAGCCTTAATTGCGTTTATCTATTTTGGCCAATCATTCTGCGCCTACATTCACCAATGTAGGTTCATGATCCTCATTTTCTTTCATAATATTTAGCGCTATATAAAATAAAAATAAATATTCCGTCGACGGTTGTTTCACGTCGGTTCCATCTTATTCCTGACACTGTAATTGAGATCTCATCATACTCATTTATTTCAGGTACCTGAGTTACTTCTGGAACTTTATCAATTGTGTCAGGGACCTCTTCTGGAGGATTTTCCTCTTCTTGAGGACTTTGAATTTGAACCTCTACTGGAGGTCTTATTTTCTTACTGGGGTCATCTTATCTCTTTGCTCCTTTTTTCTCTATCGAGAATTTTGTTTTCTTTTGGAACCGAGTATATTCTGTGCTTCTAGCGTACTTTAGATTCATTTGCATATTATACTTGTTCTTCTGGAACATTAATTTGAACAGGAGCATTTGCAGCTGGTATATAAGTTTTGGCCACTTTATATATCTGGCAATTGCATATCAATTTTCCTACAAATGAATCTGTAAGTTTCCTAAGAGCTATATGACACTCATAATAGGCTCAAGAAGTAGCGGAATCAAGGAAACAAAACAAGAACCGCATGTGAAGCTACAAAACCGAATAACAATTTTTACTTACTTTTCCTCCTTGAGGTCTTTCACTCAATAGCTGGAAGGAATCAGTAAGAGCAGGATGAAACGTCCTCCTCCTCTAAGGTATCCACACGAACCTTGATCTTCCCGGAACCGTCACACGAATCCAAGAACGAGCACTCCCTCTTGGTGTGCTAGCAACAAAGGAAGGAGCTTGTGTATGGGTGTGTATTTTGGGGTGCAATGGCTC